>JAUELO010000135.1:11281905-11296294 GCA_032357855.1 Amphibolips quercusostensackenii
CGTGGCATGCACACCCCGAGCATCTAGGACACATACTATCTAGTTGTCCAACTCATGCGGGTACGACCTACATTCAAAGGCACAATGCGGCATTAGGAGTGCTTTATCACGATCTCTGTCACACTTACGGCATCAGCCCTAATACCGCTCCGCTAAACGCTTCTAAGAAAATAGAGTTAATTGTCAAGAATGAAAAGTTTTGCGTAGACTAGAACTTTATATTTTCTACAATTGCTTCTGTTGCGCACTTAAGGCCTGACATAGTTCTCCTTGACTTTGAGAAAAGAACCATGTTCGTCATCGAATTTTCGGCAGCACCTGACAAAAACATCATAGCCAAGGAGAATGAAAAGAAAAAGAGGTATAGAGACCTTATAAGGCAGTTGCGACGGTTATACCCTGGATATTCTGTTGAGCTAATTGTCCTGATTTCAAATATTAAATTATTTTTTAAAATTTTTGTAGAACTTCTAAACGTCTTTTAAAATAAATTCAATATTTCCTCAAACTTTTCAAATTTTTTTTAACTCCTGCTAAATTAAAAAAATAAATATTTCACATTCATTTTTGATAATTTTATAAATATTTCTAAATCTTCTTGAATATTCCCTTAAAATTGTTTTTTTCAGAATAAAACATCGTTTTTAATTTTCCTAGGAATCTGAAGGAAATTTTGTTTATTCTTCTGAAGCCTTTCGCAATTCTTAAAAAGCTTCGAAAATTTTTTTTTCGAAATTTATGCCGTAGTCAATTCGCACCAAAATTCCGGTACGAATAGCCGTATTTTGTCAGTACACGTAGGCACTTTGTTTACATCATTTGAAATCATTTTAAATTTTAAATCAATTTTAGATTTTTTTAAACTCCTTAACGTGTCTTAAACTTAGTGGAATTTTTTCCAAGAACTGAGAACAAAAGACACTGAAACAATGTTTAAAATTTAATAAAACCCTTTAATTATGTATATATTCTTGTGAAGTTATTTTAAACTTGAGAATAGTTCATAAAGTTTTGATCAGGCGTTTACATTTGTTTATTAGATGAGACCTAAAAGGTCTTCTAATTTTTAATTGTTCAAAACTGCATGTTACAAATGTTTGAATTAAAATGTAGGCTTAAAAATTAAAATCTCAAATGGAAAATTTGCAAAGTAAAAGATTTTTGAATAACTCATTCTAAACTGGATGATATAATAATTCAAAAAGATAATAATTTAATTAATTACTTTAAAACGGTTAAAACCAAATCTGGACAGATTTTTTTTCCTAAATATTCGTAAAATGTCCGGTCGAAAATAAATTCGATCTAATTACCCGGTCCTTTTCCGGTTTGCCGGTCTAGCGGTCACCTTGATTTATGTATACATAGTGCATTTTTTATTGGAAATTTTACACAAAAAAATCAAATCAAACCTCGTAATAGCCATAAGCCAGAAAACGAGAGAAACGAAATCGTGAAGTCGGGCGAGCTTGGATTCGTCCTCGTGCATTTTCGGCTGATCTTCGTAACTCGTAGCATAACCGACTCACCGACAAGCTACGTTCGCATACATTTCTCTTAGGCGAGAAAGTGGTAGGGGGCGAAAAATCCCACGTTCTGGAGACTCTGTCTCTGCTCGCTCCGCTTGCTCCTACGGTTACATATTTTGGGCATTGTCTTTCCGATCTTGACATGCTGCGAACTTTTCTTACTTTCACTTATTTTGTCAAATCTCTCGCATTCTCGCGGCTAAGAAAGCAATTCCTCATCGTTCAGGGTAAGTTTTTGGTACAGAAATAGTAGCTGAGATTAGAGGAGCTTCAGTCCTTCGTTTTCTCATTTTGAGTTCTTCCTCAGATCTTCTTTGTTTTTTTTTTTTTGTTCAGATTTAATAAAATTAAGTCATTCGTTAACTCATCTGATTTTGTCTCTCCGACCTTGATTTTCTTTTGTTCTTTCTTGGGTTTCTTGACTGATTGCTCACAATATAGGCAAATGTTTTCGTTAAGAAATATTGGTTTGGATTCGAGATTCGTCATTGTTTCGAGTTGAACACGTTACATGTGCTTTCATTCATTTTGTCACATGAACTTGTTCTCTCGTCATATTTATTTATTTTCTCATCTGCATTTATGCTGATCTTTCTTTGTTATTGTCGGCTATTCATCAACAAAAACCTCTTTTTACACTGTGAAAAATCAGTCAAAAAACCGAAGAAAGAGCAAAAGAAAATCAAGGTAGCGGAAACAAAATCTGATGAGAAAGCAAGTGACTTGAGTTTCTCAAACCTGCATAAGAAAAAAACAATAGAAGATCTGAGCAAGAACTTCAAATTAGAAAAAGGCTCATCAATAGAATAACAAACGAATCTACTACGAAGAGATACACTGCTTATACAAAAAAAAGAAGTTTGCAAGAAACAACCGGAAAGCCGACAAAAAATATAAAGATCAAAATAACAACTTTAGATTAGAAAACGAATGAATGCAGCAAGAGAACAACTTCAGGTGTCAAAACGAATAAAAGCACAAGTAACGTCTTCAACTCGGAACAATGACGAATCTCGAATTCAAGCCACTATTCCTCAAGGAAAACCTATCCCTATAATGTAAGAAATCAGTCAAACCCTAAGAAAAAACTAAAAAAGATTAGGGTCGAGGGAACAAAATCAGATGAGAAAACAAATGACTTGAGTTTCTCTAACTTAAAAAAGGAAAAAACAAAAGAAGATCTGATAAAGAACTTCAAATGATGAAACGAATGACTAAAGATTCTCGTATCTCAGCTACTATTTCTGTACCAAAACCTTACCCTGTACAATGAGCAATTGCTTTTTTTGCAAGAGAACGCGAGACATTTGACAAAACAAGCGAATATGAAAAAAGTCTGCATCATTTTAAGATCGGAAAGACATTACCCAAAATATGTAATCGAAGGAGCGAGCGGAGCGAGCAGAGAGAACGAAGGTCGCCTCTGCAACTCCTTTCGCTACTTCATGTCGTGGCAAGCGCTCATTGGCTGGCGAGTTAAGGCTCAAGGACTACCTGGCTATTTTGAGGCCGGTTAAGGCCGTACGCGCAGACGGAAAATTAGGATATGAAAAGGAAACAGACGAATCCAGAACAGTTTTAATACCAAAACCTTATTTGGTAAAGAACTGTCTGAGGAGCTAGAAAAAACAAAAGAATATCATAGGAACAATTTCAGGAGACAAAATTAATAAAATATAAAAGAACATCAGTTTAAAATATTAAATTAATAGAGGATACTACTATTTTTAGACAATTTTTGTCTTATTTCCGAGCATTTCCAAAGGGTTTTCAGTCTAATGCCAGCATTTAAAGTGGTACGCAGGAGATTTTTAATTTTTTTGATCATGGGCAGCCGCTCCGGCTGATCACAAACTTTTACATATTTTTCCACATAATTCAAGGTATTTTTAGGCGAAAACGGTAATTGTGCCTGAAAAATTTCTCATTTTTGAAAAATCGAAAAATTTTGTATATTTTTTTTTACCTTTTCGTTTTGTCTCAAATGTCCTACAATTTTTTGAACCATCCCTTCATTGGGACTCATAACATATTTTTTCCTCATCGAAATCAGTTTCGCCGTTTCCGAGAAAAAGATGTTTTTCGGATTTTCCGTTTACCCCCATAACTTTCATAGACATGATTTCTCAGATATAATCTTTTGGGAAATTTAACCTCATATGAGTACCAACTCAGGGTGAAAATGTCGAAGAGATTCGGCCGGGGGCAGCTTATACATACTTAGCCTGCTATGCTCTTTGTAAAATCTCTTCAAATCTTTGAAATACTTGGAGGTACTATAAAATCCCTTGAATCATGTTTAATTCTTTTAAATTCTTTGAAAGCTTTGGAAATACCACAAAATTCTTTGAAATGCCATGAATCTAAATTATATTAAACTCAATCATTAAAGTTCTCTAAAAACCCTTTCAAATCTCCAGAGGTGTTCGAAACCCTCAGAGATTTTTTTTTTTTTAATTTGTGAAAATTTGTGAAATACCTTAAAATCGCTTAAAATCTTTAGAATTGCTGGAAATTTCCTAAAATTCCATGCTCTAGAATTCAGTTATCAAGAAATCCCTTTAAATCTGTAAAAATCATAGAAATTTTTTCAAAACTCTAATGTTGCTCCAAATTATTAAAGTCTATAGAAATCCCTTTAAATAAAATTTAATTTATTTTGTAAAGTTCTCTTAAGATCCCTAAAAATTCATTTCAATATTTGATGATCGTATAAATCCATAAAAAATGTCTGTAATTTTTACCAGAAGACCTAGAAGTTTTGAATTTTCGAAGCCCGTTAGTTCATTTAAAATCTTTTAAGTCTTTTAGAATCCTGTAAAATTTTTTAAAATCTGTGAAATCCTAAGAAATCCCTTATAATAATTTAAAATCCAGCCTTAAATTTATAATGAATAAATAATTTGTTGTAATTGTAACATTAATCATTACTATAGCTCTACCGGTATAATTATGAAAAAAATAGTTTTTGATTTCTTTGGGCGGATATAGTGAACTTTTTGAAACTTTGCACTAGGTCAATTTGCAGCGTGAAGTGTCCACTATATTGGACTATAAGTTTGAAACTCTAAAATTTCACCAAAAAATTCGAAAAATTTCAGAAAGTGGCGACTATGGAATAAGGAAAGCAACAAATCTCATACACTTCTACTTAGATCTTTTAGAATCAAAAATAGATATAAAAACTATTTAAAGAGGGCGTAGAGAAAACAGTGAGACGAAAAAATACGCACTGAGTTACCTTTTTGATACTTAATTTAAGATCCATAGAGTGTGTACATAATTACCTTTTTAGGAGTGTCAATTCGTATCAAACTCGAATTATTAGTAAGTTAGAATTACTATTTATTCAAATAATTTAATTAAATAAAATCCTGTCGTGGTAAAGAATCTTTTGCACGATGCACTGCAAGCTGGAAGGAATTGTACTTTTCAAATCGTGCGTAAAAAATGCTACTTTGAACGTCTGTTTAGCAACCGCGGAATGCTGAATTCACCACGAAATCATTATTGCAGTGTGTTGAAGTTTACTGCATAAATGTTCCACATGATCTTTTTACGCAAATACTTATTTCACCACTTAGCTCAAAATTTCCTTAGCTAAACTCTTCATCATTTCAACTCAATGCATGGGGACAATGGACAGAGGAATAGGAGGGGACTGAGCATGTCCTAGCGGGGTTAAAGTAACAAACGGGGTGATGTAATATCTTGGTGTGCCCAAACATTTGCAGACCAACATGGTCAACTCCGCCATGTAACTGCCAATCAACTTTCGCGCCCAAGTTAGGGAGCATGCGGCTAGTCCCTCCTACTTTGATGTCCATGATGATGACTTACAGAATCCAAAAAATTTGCTAAAGCTGCTTCTTGTATATGTAGGAATGGCATTTAATCACAGAAATAATTCAAAAATTTACAAGAAATTTGAATATCTTATGTATTGAAATAATCATATGAACACAATCTTTGAGAAAGCTTATTGAATATTGAAGTTAATAATGTAAACAGTACATAGGTTACACAGAAATAATGTATTTTAGACTACACATAATCTTATGTTAAACTACACAAAACTAACGATTTTGCACAAATAAACCTTACACAGCAAAAATCTTTGAAATCCCTTGATATCTTTAAAATGGCTTGAAATTTAATTAAAATTGATGGAAGTCATTTGAAATCTCCCAAGGTCTGTTGAACTTTGTCTAAATTCCTTGAAATCTACACAAAAGTTAGAAACTTGTTAAACTTACTTATAACTTTTTAAAAATAAAGTAAATTACATCTATTTCCTATTGTTTTCTAGATATCCTTTTGAATCCCTATAAATTCCTAAAATCCTCAGGTATTCTATTGAATAAAACATAAAAAAATAGGATGAAATTAAGACTTTAAAACATCCCTTGAATCTTGTGACATTCTTTGAAATTCCTTTAAACCTTTAGGAATCTCACAAAATCTTGTGAAATCCCATGAATATAAATTAAATTAAACTTACTAATTGAAATTCTCCCAAATACCATTTAAGTCTCTAGATTTACACGTGACTTAAACATATCACTTGAAAATGCTTTTTTATTGGCTTGTGGGAGCCCAATGGAGTTTCATTGACTAATTCTGGTGTCAATTCAAAAACCATGCCACTTATCATGTTTATGCCTGCCCGTTTTCCTTTTGGATTATATATTCCACGAAAATATGAAGAATATTCCATCATTGCAACAACGTCACCAGTGGATGTTGTTAAAACAAATCGTTCTCCAGTTGGCATGGGCTTCCAATCATTAAATCCAAATCCGCGCAATTGAATTTTTTTATCGGCAGGAAAAGTGTAACTTTTAATTTCAAATCGTCGCTGTGTATTGGTGTAAGGAATGAGCCGAATAAGACCAACCTTTTCAATTTCAAATCCAAGTATGTATAAAACACGATGACGGTCTGAAGGTGACCTAGACCTGACACGAAGGGAAGACTGGGCAGGAGAAAGAGACTTTTTGGGAGATTGTTTTCCATCCAAAGTATTATTTTTTCCGGAACCAGGGATACTATCAATAGGGGCGCCATTTGGTAAAAGGTCGAACTCTAAACTCAACTCTGCAACAAAAAATAGTGGATAAAAATTTCTTTAAAGCAGATAATTGTATTGTAGTATATCATGAACCACTTGTAGCAATATTGTGAAGCAAGTTTGAAAATACTGAGAGATAAAATAAAATATCAATTATTATTAAAATTATATAAATTAATAAAATTATCATTATAATTAATTTATGGTTATTTACAACTCTTTCTCCTATTCTCCTCTTTTCCGTTCTTTTTTATTCTTCTTTTCTATCCCCATTTTTAAGAAAATTCCTCTTCTTTTTGTTTTTTGGCTTAGACGCGAACTAAATTAAGTAATGAATAGAACTTAATTAAAAATGTAACGTAGTACATGGTGCACGCCAAATAGATCCCCCCTTTTCACATCGAAGTCTAACTAAGAGTAGTTAGCACAACGGCAGAACATTTGTCTTGTTTCGATAAAATTAACTGGTTGAAAATTTGTTGTTCTTTTTTTTTTTGGTAAAGAGTAATTTTTTCACTGAATATTCGACTGTTTTATTTTTCGTTGAAGAGTGATCTTTTTTATTCAAAAGTTCAACTATTTTAGATAATGTGGCGTTGTATAGATTGAAAAACTCTACATTATTTAATACTACAACCCTGGATGACAATCTTAAAAACGCTTGAACATGTTGACAAAAGTCAAACAATATCTCCCAGAGAACATTTTTATTACATCAAGAAGAATTTCAAAAAAAATTAATCTAAAAAAAACTTCCACATAATAAACTGGAAGTAAGAAATGTTGCAGGTAATCGTTCAAGCAGGGTAATACTTAGCTGATTCATTTGCAGCTAAAGTAAAATTTTTGTGGTCACAAGCTGAAGAAATCTACGATTCAACTAGAAAACTGTACCTTAGATTGAAGTACCTACCTCGCGCTTACCGTGCTTGACTGATAACCTGCAACATTTCTCACCCTTATTTTTTTATGTGTATATGACGTTCAAAAATTTAGAGATGTTTTTTTATAAGACTAATTTAAAAACATTAATGTTAATTCAACGTGCTTTTGAAATAGTATAAGACAAAAGTGGACCTGTAAAACAAAGCCAGAATAGTACCATTTTTATATTGGGATTGCCATGAGATATACAAATTGAAATTAATTTTTGATGTGAGGCTAGAGCAAACCACTTAGCATTCATTTTAGTGACATACGTACAAAGTTAATTATACGATAATAACGAGATTATTTACACCTCTAGATTTCCAAACAGTCACTCTCTATTCATCGCCTGAAACTTTTCCGAGGTCATGTCTTTCGTCAACTAAAGTATCATTTAAGTCCAGGGCTACGTTATTATCTGCACTTTTTATTATTTAAAGCACACACTCAACTACAAACTTGATGCAAAAAGTGTATTTTGTAAGTATAAAATAATGTCTAAATAATATCTGAAATAGAAGGAGACATCCCTGCCCAGATGGTATCGTGATTGTCTCATGCTCCAATACTACAGCCTTGGTAGCTTCGCTAGCGCTAATGACACTGGCAGCTGATGTGATAATAAGCATTTAATCATTAAAAATATGTCTTTAAATGTCCAAAATAAGTGGCTAAATCATTACAAGGTGGTGTATTTAATTATAACGTATGTTCCAAAAGACTTCGGTCATCAAAAGGGATATGAAGTAGGGGAACAAAGCCTGGATGTCCGGTATCCGAGCAGGACTAGGGCACACCGGACCCTCTTCCACTTTAACTTAAAGTACTTTTTGATTTCAAAATTTGTTAAAATTCTGTATCGATAGAGATACTTCCCGGATTCAATTTTTTATAATACATGCATTCTGGATTGTCACGGAATAAATTTAGACTAAATTCGTACCTTTTACAAATAAACTGAAATAAGGTTTAAAGGAAAATAGCAATTGGAAAGGAATGCAGACTATAGCGCGCAACTTTTGATTTGTATATATCTAAAAAAATTAATTAAATTGATTAATATATAATTTTATTATATTCACCAAAAGAAATGAACATAACCGCCATGGATAAGATGAGGGTATGAAAAATCTTCATATCTTCTAATTAGAGAAGAAACAGCTTGATGTATTGATGAGAAATATAGTTAATCATGCAACTAATGAATATTCTACTGCTTTATTGACCTATGTAATATCATACAGTCGTTATCTCATAGATAAGAGGTGTCAAGTTTGTTCTACTAAGTATTTACATTTCATTAAAGTCATTAAAGTTAGTCTGAACCAAGGAGGCTCAAGAAATACTTTCGTAATATTTCTTGTACAGAAACAGTTAATTAAAACCTGATACAGACTTCATTTACATACAAATATTTTTTATAAGAGAATATTCTGAACGTAGAACTAAGTTATATTTTTATTAATCATAATATTTTACAAGTATAGAGTACATTTATGCAAATGCTACACTAGTTTACAGTCCTTTTGAACATGCGGAAAAAAATTTGCATCTAATCAAGTAGGCTTAATGACGGATGATTTTACTTAAAACAAGCTAGTATTTTCTTTTTACAAGAGGCCGATTTCTTAAATCAAAAAAATAATAAAAGCAGAACAATTGTTTGGATCAAAGATGCACATATTCAAAGCAAATAACTATTGACATGATTTCTTCCATTATACTTATTTGCGTGAAGTTCAATAAAATATTAAATTGGGAATATTAGATTCTCATGATAAGTAACTAAGACTCTAATTAAATGTTTCCTGATCTAAGTAAATTTATCTACTTGTGTTGACTACTACTTTACTAAAAACAACTTTTATGTTTCTAAAATAAGAAGATAAATATATTCATCGAAGAAATAATTTTTCTCTACTTGATGATAAAATGTTTTGCTTCATATAATTATTGATTAAAAACGAATATCGAATGTACTTGAAAGATGCCTATTGTATCAAGTTGTGAGAAAAACTAAATATGTTAAGATATCATTTCTATAAATGTAAATATTACATTTTAACCAAAAAAAATTTGCAACGTTTTAAATATTCCCGCTCCCTGTACTAATAAAATTAGTGCCACTTTGCGGCAGAATATAGCGAATATTAGGTTTCGTATTTCCAGATCCGGATGCTGGACAGTGCCGGTACAGAATGTGCGCGAATTATTCCGCGTTTTCTCAAAAAGATAGATACCCTGTGGAGTTTCAACTTGTTACACGCTAAACTATTCTTTCATATAGAAAAAGGTCATTTTTGTAACATAAAATACTGTGACAGGGTAAATTTTTCATCCCTGTCACTTCCAAATTTGTTTGCATTAAGAGGCAATTCTTCATGCTACGGAAATCACTGCGTGTCAAAATATTAATTAAGATCGACAACGTCACAATGGTTACCGGACGCTATCCGAGATAATGGCGGGCCATAAAGAGCACCTGGTCCAATCAGATCCTCGCACGAAACCGCCATTGTCTAATGGCCTCCGAGCACAATGTGACGACAGCGTGACGTCAAAATACTTACGTCTTAACCATTATACCCTGTGTCGTGCAAACTCGCCTTTCTAAGCTATCGAAAGCAATTATAATCTTTGCAATGTTGTGAAATCTTTGCAATGTAGTGTACTTGTACCCTTCTTGAAATCTTTACAATCCTTGACGCCTTTTGAAATCATTATAGATGCTTCAAAATATTTGTGAAATATTTTTTAAATCTTTTGTATTCTTTCCAAATCATTTAAATATTCAAAATGTTTGTAAAATGTTTTAAAATCTTCTACAAATTTTTAAAATCGTCTGAAACCTTGGAAATGTTTTGAAATCTGATGTACATGCAGCCAAGATCTGTTCTTTTAAAATCTTTATGAAATATTTATAACATTTTATTTTATCTTTTAATGCTTTTTTTTATATTTTTCTATTTAAAATGTTTTAAAATCTTTAGCATCTAGTGTACTTGCAGTCAAGATCCTGATCCTTGATTTTAATTATACCAGATTTTAAAGATTTCAAAACATTTCAACGGTTTTAGACGATTTCCGAAATTTTCAGAATATTTGAAAATATTTCACAAACATTTTTAATATTTTTCCTATACGGTGAAACTGCCGGTGCGACGCATGCGCAGTTTAGTTAGGGAGCTAAATTAGAAGCACAGGATTGTGTACGACTTAAATTGAAGACGCGTATCAAATAACATGGCGAGCGCATAAAACGCGTATGAGTGTTATCCAAAAGGTCGAAGTGAAGTGGAAAATTTTTTTTATCAAATCACAAAATAAAAAATATAGCTATATAAAGGACAATAAAACGCATATTTTATGTACAATTAACATTTTCATCCTATTAGCAGTTTTAGAAAACAAAAATTATTCACCGCTTTTTCTCAGTCTCGGAAAATCGGTAAGATAATAAACCTGACTCGCGATATTTCCAAAACAAAAAAAGAAAATGATTTTAAAATTGGTACATAACTGCTCTACATCCAAGCGAAGCCAATAGAGTCATTAAAAACGTTTAAATGTTTGCTTGTTCGATTAAAATTAATAATTATTAGTGCTGTCTCGAATCTATGACTTCAAATTTTCCAAGTGCGAGGAAGTTTTTCAAAATCGAAGTTTCAAAAAACTTCCAGCAAAAAAGTTGTAGACTAAATCATGAAATAAATTTTTTACGTTTTCTTGGACAAGCTATGTTTACAACTTTACCTCATGCGACTGTTTGAAGTATCACGCTAAAGTACTGGTACACGCGTCGCCAGCTCTGCTACAAGTGCTCGCAGCATGGAGATATTCTTATCATTTATTTTTTTTTTTTAAAGTGTTTCTAATCAATACTGAACGAAATAACGATTTTTAGAATCTCCCAATGATACTCGAAGCAATTATTTATTAATTCAATTGCAGTTTGAGAACACAGTCAAAATAATATATTACCGCTTGCAACTGCCGAGGAAGAAAAAACCATCTTTGTCATTATGCTTATGATAAAAATTACAACACAGGGCTTAGATTGAAAATTATAATGCATCTTATACAAATGTGCCCTTAAAACTACTTTTTCCGAATCTATTTTTTTACGTTTTTCTCTGCAATTTCCGCTGGTTTTTTAGACCCTTTGAGAGATTTTTTCATTGTCAGCGAGCGTCTTATTGTGTTACTTGGAGAAAATATCATTTTTAAGCGATCAAAACAAAAAATAGACAAGTGAGAAACATTATTAAACAGCAGAACTCTAAAAATATTCAACGGTAACAAATTCAAATCACTTATTAATATATTAATACATTCATTAATCCATTTGTTCATTTATTTATTTATTATATAATATTTATCATTATGACGAATTTATTTTTGCATGGAAAAATTGACAAATACGTTCACTCAATTTGTTTTAAAAATAATGAATATTAAACTCCAGAAAAATCGAAACAAGAATCAAAGAACAATAAGAAATGGCGAAAACACAAGATTCGACAAAGAATCTTCGCACTGTGAGCACTCGTAGTATAGCTCGCTAAGCGTGTAGTCGGCGTGACACTTCAAACAATCGCATTTTGCAAAGTTATAAACATAGCTGGTACAAGTAAACGAAAAAATCTTATTTGATGGTCTAGTCTACAATCTCTCCGCTGGAAATTTGTTAAAACTTCAATTTTAAAAAACTTCCCTGCATGTGCAAAATTTAAAGTCACAGATTCGACACAGCACTAATAAATATTAACCTTGAGTAAATAAACAAACATTTAAACGTTTTTAATGACTCTATTGGCTTCGCTTGGATGTAGAGCAGTTATGTACCAATTTTCAAATCATTTTCTTTTTTTGGTCCGGAATATTGCGAGTTAGGTTTATAGTCGTACGGATTTTCCGAGACTCAGGAAAAGCGGTAAATAACTTTTTTTTCCAAAACTATTAATGGTATAAAAACTGCAATGCTACAAAAAAGACGCGTTATAATGTCCTTTACATCACTATATTTTTTATTTTGTGATTTCATTAAAAAAAATTGTCGACCTCACTTCGACCGTTTGACACACTTATACGCGTTTCATGCGCTCGCCATGTTATTCGATTCGCGTCTTTAATTCTATTCGTACACAATCCTGTGCTTCCAATTTGGCTCCCCAACTACACTGCGCATGCGTCGCATCGGCAGTTTTATCGTACAGGGAAAATTTTTTTAAATGTTTTTGAAATGTTTTTAAATATTCCACAAATTTTGGAAATCGTATAAAACTGTTGCAATGTTTTGAAACATTTGAAATCTGGTGTACTTGCAGTCAAGCCCTGTTCTTTAAAATCTTTAGAAAATTTTTATAACATTTTATTTTATCTTTTTATATTTTTTTATTTAAAATCTTTTAAAATCTCGTGTACTTGCATGTAAGATCTGTTCTTTTCAACTCTTTATGAAATCTGTATGACATTGCATTTTACTTTTTTTCATTTTATTAATATTTTTTTATTTTCTTATTTAAAATATTTTGAAATCTTTAAAATCTGGTGTGCTTGCAGTCAAGATGACTTCTTTTGAAATCTTTGAAAAAAAATGTTTTACATTTAATTTTATTTTTTTTATATATTTTCTTTTTTTTTAATTTGAAATTTTCAATATCTTGTGTACTGTACCCTGTTTCAAATATTTTAAATTCTTGTACCATTTTGAAATTTGCATGAAATTTCAATGAAATCTATGAAATATTAGTAAAAAATTTCTCAACTATTTCATGTTAATTCGAAATCATTAAAATATCTGCAATCTTTGCAAAACGTTTGAAAATCTTTTTAAAAATGTGGTTCTTGTTTTAAATGTTTCAAATGTACCAAAATCTAAGAAATCTGGTAAAAACCCTTCTTAAAACCACTTGAAATCCTTGAAATCTGTTGAAAGTTTCAAAATCTCTGAGAATTGTTTGAAATCTGGGTGAAATTTTTTTAATCTAATGTACATGCTTTTTTAAAATGTTTAAAATTTTTGAAATCTTTATGAAATGTTTGAAATGGTTAGGAAATTTTTTGTCAAATCTTTTTAATATAGTGTACGCAAGTCATTGACTGTTCAAAATAATCTTGACATTAAATGTATCAATATTTTGCCTACAAGCAGGACAAGTTTTCTTTAGCATGTACTACTGTCGGATACATGTGAAACAAAATGTATGCTTACAAGGTTTGACGGTCGACATTGTTGCCACTCTTAGTTGATAGACAAATTGAACTGTTATCTTGCTCCTCTTTCATAATGTTTAAAATTTTTTGAGCAATTAAAACAATTATCAGACACGTGGAGCGTGCGAGCAATTCTAGTCGTACACAATCCAGTGCTTCCAATTTGGCTTCCTAACTACACTGCGCATAATAATGTACTTTCCTCACTTTTGATGTTTAAATTTAGGCCAAAAGTCTCGGCCACCTGCTCCGCGGCTTTGTAAAGGAACAATCCTTCGCCAATCATCTTGTGATTACTGACCATTTTAAAGAGAGGATCTTTGCCATTTGCAGCGATATAAGTTATACTCAGTACGATTCGGTTGTGAAGACATTGGAGATTCAGAAGTCCAAATTAATATGCAAGCTCTTATGCATATGCATAATCTTACGCATGGTCATATCAAGGGCCGTAAGCTCCTTCTTCGATCATTAAGCGCCCCTAAACGAGTAAAGTAGAACCGGGACGGCAAGCATGTTAGAAGCAGACACCTTGTTCAACGCCGACAGATTTGAAGACCAAATCTGTCGAAAAAGATTCTTGTATTTACTTCAGAGAGACTCCTTCACAGATGTTACGTCCTGAATGCAGCATTGAGGCACGCCC
>JAUELO010000135.1:11301539-11318935 GCA_032357855.1 Amphibolips quercusostensackenii
GTACCGGGTATTAACCGGGGTAAAATCCCGGGTGCATTTCGAATAGGAATACAACAAAAACCGGGTATAAGTATTTCGAAACACCGGATACAAACCTGGTGGAAACCACACAACTCCAAATAAGACTCATGTAGGGACCAAGTACGTACATTATATCGCACCAGATAGAACCCGGGTAGAGTACCGGATAGAAACCGGGGCCAAAACCTGGTACATTTCCGAAAGAACCGGAGAAGATCTAACTGCTACCCGGTTCTTATGTGGATTATACCCGTCATTTTAAGCAGGGCAGTCTCAAAAAAATGATGTCTTTTTTCCTGTACATATACCAATATTAAATATATAATATACTTTAATAATTTTAGGTAATTAGGTCCGCTGGAGCATACTTCAACGTACTTTGGGAAATGACTGAATGATAATCTTTTAGTTGAAATAAAAATCAACTCTGACTCGAATTCTCAAGTATATACAAAATCTGTAGGATATCAATTTGAATAAACGTATCGACTTTAGTTTAAAACTTTTTTTAAATTGTGAATAGCCTCAAGAAATAAAGAAAATATCCCAAAGATTAATAAACTCAAATAAAAATGTATCCATATTAAAAAATCGGCCTGCTGCGCGTGCACGTTCTCATCGTGCGTTGCGCATGCGGCTCGCCAGTTTGAGCGCACCTAGGGCGCGTGTCTGTGGGTTCTCGCGCTTCGCGCTCGATTAATTTACTATTTTTCCTTATTTTGCATTAAATTTTAATCTTAGATACCCTGAAATATATATCATTTCAAAGAATTTATATTATTACGATTCACAATATGCATTAATATTGAAACAGGCGTATTTTCATTGTCTTGTTTTTATCATTATTTTGATAGGATGCGTACTATTTTTATCATAAAAATAAGAAAATGAAAATATGTTTGTTTCAATATAAGTGCATATTATGAATTATAATAAAATACATTTATTGAAATTATACATTCTTCAGGATAGCTGCGAATTTTATTCGAATGTGAAGCACGAGATATGTGATGAGAATGTTTTCATTAGAACCGAAGCAGTTTTAACAAAAGAGAATTCACAATCACTAAATTAAAGCTGCTGATGGTTTGACTTTTAATTTTAAAATATCTGTCCACAAATGTGGGGGAAGTACAAAGACCGAGCGCTGAGCGCTAAGTAAATACATTAACGAGCGCGAACAACTTTTGTCTTTTAATTTTTTTCGTGGTTTGTGTCGTTTGTCCAAAAATTTTATTTTTTTATTTTAAATGTAGTTATTTACGAATAAAACAAAAACAAAACGTCCTATCAAAAAGTGATTAATAACAAAACGGTATATCTGTTTTGGGTGCACAATTTTTTTTATTTCACCTTTTTTCTTATCTTGCATAGTTTGACCGCAAAATGGAATTTTTTACTTTTCAATATTTTTTGTTCGATCAAAATTTGAGTTTTCGATTTTTCTGAAAAATTCGAAAAGTAGTAAGAACAGCCGTACATAGAAGTTTAAAATCTTTAAAAAATGGTTTCAAAAGTTTTGAAAATGCTGTAACGTTTTAAATTTTTATGCTGAATGGCTGACTAATGAGCTTGTTCTTACTTTTTAGGCCTTTAAACAATGTGCCAAAGAGCAATCCAATCGAATAATTCCTTCGAAAGTTACCGTGTTTACAGACTACGACAACAACAACGACAACAACGACAGACCAATGCAAAACTCAATTTTTACATAAAACTAATACTATTTCATTGAGATGAGAATGTATAACGAAAATTTTTTTCTGCACTGAAAGAAGATTTTTGAATTTATTAAAAACTGACAATTTTTGTTATCCGGGAAGCCTTGAAGGACTCTGTTGTGAAGTATTTTGTGATATTAATAAATCCACATGAATAACTTAAAAATAAATTATATGCTAATATATAAGTTAACAGCTTACTTCATTGTACAATAAAAAAAAAATATTGCAAATTAATTCATTTTTTGAAACATCAATTTCCTAAATAAAGAGTTTATGCAGTTTGATTAGTGAATATCGTTCGAATAAATTATAGCTTGTTACCTAAGTTCAACAGGTAGTATCTACCTGCACTTACGCTTATAAATAATAAATGAGTTACTCGCATGAAAGCCCTCACATAAAAGACAATTGACTGCAGGAAATTGTGGATTAATCATTTATTCATTTATTGATGAAATGCATAGCAAATATATAACTATGTACAAAACAATAATTAAAAAATTAAAAATTGAAATAAAATATTAAAAAGGGAAATAAAACTCTGAAAAGTGTTTTATAAAATGAAAAATGAAAAATTGACACTAAGGGGCCTTTCATAAGATACGTTACTAATTTGAGGGGGTTAGGGGGTAGAGGGGTTACACAAAAAATCACGGTTGGTAACAGGGTGAGGAGGAAGGGTCAGCTAAAGCAACGTTACCAACTTAGATAACACTTAATACGTTGCCTGATGATAAATTTGAACAAAGCTTGCGAATTTTGCGAAAGATGGCACTCCAACGGTGAAGTTAAATAATGATTTGAACAGTTTGAATAACACTTTCATATTTCAGACTTCACGTTATTTCCCCTCTTTTCCCTTTTATTAAAAATTCTATTTTTCCCCTGTTTTCAAGAGACTTCCTCTTTTATCCCCTTTTTCTCGTTTTTCTTCAAATGCGAATTAACTCAATGGAACGCAATAAGAAAATCCAACTATTTTTGAATGAAAAGTCTAATATTATATTTTTAGTTCGAAATTCATCTCTCTTTGAATACAAATTTTACTTTTTGGTTAAAAATTTAATTATTTTAATGCAAAAATCTGGTTAACAAATTTATCTATTTGGTTGAAAATTCAACAATTCCATTTTCATAAAATTAATATTCTTTATTAAAAAATCATGTTTTAAGTTGCATGTTAAAGTCTTTTGTTGGAAATTCAATTTTTTAAGACTCATCATTTCAGTTGAAAATTCATCTCTTTGGTTGATTTTTTTACTATTTTGTTAAAAATTCGTGTTTTTCGTTAGGAATTATTTTCTTTTAAACAAAAAATGTAACTATTCCATTTTTGCTTGAAAATTGAGATTTTTAATTGAAATCAGATCTTTTCTAGTTTAAAATTCATGTATTTTTTAAAAATTCGTCAGTTTTGTAGAAAATTAATCTTCTTAGTTGAAAATTCACATTATAGGTTGAGAATTTCACTGTTTTGTTAAAAATTTGTTTTTAATCTGAAAATGAAATAATTCCATTTTTTGTTGAAGATTCATCTTTGCTAGTGCAAAATTCAACTTTTCTGGTTGAATTAAACTGTTTTTTATTTTTAATTAAAGAATTTTTTATGACAACTAAACAACTTGGTATAAATTTATACTATTTTCTTCACTTTTTTTTTGTTAAAGATTCATCATTTTTGATGAAAATTCATATTTTTGGGTTGAAAATTGAACTCTTTTGTAGAAAAATCCTCTACTGGCTTAAAAATTCAACAATTTAGTTCAAAATTAACTTTTTTGTTAAAAATTCATATCTGTTTAAAAATTCAACTATTTGGTAGAAAACTGACTTCTTTATGAAAAATCATATTTTCAGGTTAAAAATGCAATTATTTTGCAGATGATTCGTTTTTTTTGGCTTAAAAATTCATCTATTTTGTTAAAAAAATCATCTTTTCAGTTGTGAATTAAACTATTTCAGTTTTAGAAAATTAATCTTCTGGGTTGTAAGATCTGCCTTAGGGTTTCAGGTTGAACTGTTTTGTTAATAATTTAATTTTTTTAAAGATTCATAATTTTAGTTAAAAATTAATCTCCTTGGTTGGCAACTTAAGTATTTTTTTGATAATTTGTCTTTTTTTGCCTAAAATTTATTTTTTTTCTAAAGATTCATCATTTTAGTTAAAAATTCATATTTTCGGATTAAACTCTTTTGTAAAAGTATAGTCTTTTTGTCTTGAAAATCTCAAAAATCTGGTATAAAATTAAACTATTTGGTAGAACATTACCTTTTTTGTTAAAAAAGCCTGTTTCCGAATTAAAAATTCAAGTATTTTGTTAGTAACTCATTCTTTTGTCTTCAAAATTCAACAATTCTGAAAAAATTGTTGTATTTGGTAGCAAATTTTCATTTTTGTAGAAAATTCGTGTATTTTGTGAAAATTCGTCTTTTTGGTTAGAAAAACTTGTCTTATTCGTTTAAAATTCATCTTTTTGGATAAAGAATCGTTTCTTTTAGTTGAATTAAATTTGTTGAAAATTCTTTTTTTTAACTGAATATTCGTCAAATCCATCTTCGGCTAAAAAATATTCTTTTTCAGTTGAAAATTCAATCATTTGCTTGAAAATTCATCTATCTTGATTAAAAATCCATCTATTTGGTGTAGGGTACAACTAATTTGTTAAAATTTTTTTTTTTTTAATTCAACTGGTTGAAAATACGTTATTTGGCAGGAAATTCATCTTTTTTAGTTGAAAAAGAATTTTTTTGTCAAAAATGAACTTCTTCGTTGAAAATAAACTTTTTTGTTGAAAATTCAACTTTCATAATACAATTTTTAAAAAATTTATTTTCTTGTTATTGGAAATTCTTCTTTTTGATTTGAAAATTTATCACTTTTAGTAGAAAATCTGTTTTTGTTGAAAATTCAATTATTTTGATGAAAATGAAATATATTTCCATGAAGTTATGGTGTTTCATATTTAATTTAATATATTTACAATAATTTTCTGTGGAAGAATTTATTTCCCCTTTTGTTCCTCTATTCTCGTAAAAATCACCCTATTTCCTGTGTTTTGAGAAAATTTTGGGGTACGTTACTTTCTGTGGGGGGGGGGGCTACGGTCAATAAATATATAAGTTATATAAGTTGATAACGTAATTTATAGACTGCTCCTGAATCCATTGGGCCACATTTCATTCGTATTCACAGTGAGTGTGGGTAGCTTAAACAAATGTCCTGTGACAAAATCGTATAAAAAAATATCCCGCTTCAAAATTCCGGAAAGAAGGAAAGGAACCAAATCGAATAAGATAACTGAAATAAACCGAGAGGCCGAACCGACTCATTTATTTTTGCTCTCATGAACTCGGAAACTCAAGATTTATCGGCTCTTAAAGTGCTTGTATAATGTACACGTAATGTTTGGTAAAAAAGCAAATAGAGTGTTATTCAAAATTTGTTAAAGCTATTTTACCGGTTTACGTTATAATATAATTTTTCCGGTTTCGAATTTTTCGCAAAAAAGTTCATAGGATTTTTATTTCAGTTGTGAATAGTACAGTAAGATCTATTTTTAACGATTTTCAAAGAGAAACGTTAATAAATTTTTTAAATATATTAACAACTGAAAATTAAGGACAGTTTTGATACAAACTTATGAGAAAAAGATCAGGTTTTTAGAAGATTAAAACAAAAATTATCAAATTGTAAACTTTCAATTGTTTATTTTAAAAACTATTCTTAATTATTGTTTTTCAATCTGGAGATCATCGATATAAACATTTTTTTTAAATAATAATATATAAAGCTTTCTAAGTTAACATTGAGACTCAAAAATGGTGTTTCTTGTTAATTAAAAAAAAAAAACTTCTTTTCTAACTATCGACGCGCTGTACTTGATGAGACTCAAATAAGTAAATGTACATCGAAATCGACTAGGAACATATTTTTTTTTTAGCTGCCATTGGTCAATTTTTTATGAGATATTGGTAAATAACCAATTTTATTATTAAATCCAAAATTTTGAAATTTTTAATTGTGTTAACATTATTCAACATACCATTGAACAATACTTATCATTTTTGTACACAATTATAATAAACAAATGCATAATGTAGCTATTTTTCTTTATAAAGGTAAAGTTTCTTTCACAAAAAAGTATTAATAAACTTCACAGTTCTTTCACTAAAAACTATTACTAAGAACGTTCTCCATTACATTTAGTTACGTCGGAACAGTATTTTATAATTAATTTATATTTACAAACATGTATTATTAACAATAATTTCAAAAACGCAAGGAATTATAAGCCCACCTAAAATTTTTCACAAGAAAGACGCCATTTTCTACAAAAAGGAAGCAGAAATGCCGAAGGGTTAGATTTAAACCATTTTAATATATAGTATTTTTTTATAATTGATGTTTATAAAAATTAAAGAAAATGTGAAATAATGGTTCGATGGAACTAAATATAATGCAGAACGTGTCTAATAATACTTTTGTGTTAAGAATCGGTGCTTTTAGGTTGAAACAGGACTAAATTGTGCATTTTGTATATAAAAAATGTATATAAAATTAAAGACATCATTAAATAATAAAATAATTTAACCATATATAATGCAAAACGCGTTTATTATTACTTTTCTGCAAAAAAGCTCTGATTTTATTAAAAAATATGGTAAGTTATGAATTTGTTCATAATAATTATAACAATAATTTTACGTAAAAAAATATGTTTAAACAATCGAAATTGTCAAAATTTTGTATTTATTTATCAAATTTTTTGATTGCTAATATCGCACAAATAATTGCTCAATGGCACCTAAAAAAATACATACCTAGTGAATTCAAAAGTACTTTAGCCTATTTGAGTTTCATCGAAATTGGTAATCCATGTGGGTGGTTTTCCCCTTATAAGTACAGCGCATCAAGAGTTAAAAAATTTTTCAAAAATGTTCCCAAAAGTAACAAAAAACACCAAATTTATCTTTTAATTTCAAGTTAAGAAGGCTCTAAATATAATTATTTAAAAAATGTGATCGATTATCTCCTTCAGGTTTAGAAAACAATAATTGAAAATTGTTTTTAAAATAAACAATTTAAAATTCACAATTTTTAATTTTTTTTAGTTTTCTTTCAATTCAATCTTTTATGCGTAAGTTTGTATCAGGACATTTTTTCAAGACCAATGGATACAGAGATGAAAAATCTTGAAAAAAGGGTCCTAAATTCCCAATTGTTAATAACTTTTAAAATAATAAAAAATTTCCAAAATCGTTTGACATCACCGTTTAACACCTCAAGCACTGAAAACAGCGAAAGATGAGTAAAATCGATGACTTGAGTTTTGCCTGACTTAGAACGCCCCGAATGTAAAGGTATTAAGTATAAATTTTTTAAAATTAACAAAAGTTGAACTTTTTCAAATATTTAATTTTTAAATATAATTTTTCTTAAGGTTTTCTGCAGTCAAAGCTTTAATTGGGAGATTTCTAAATTGGAATTTTTATGAATTGAAAAACTTGAAAGATACAACTATGAAAACCGTAGCATTTTCAAACTTGGACTCGAAAAAATGTTACAAAAATTCACAAAAAAATAAACCACAGAGTCATAAGAATTATCCCTTGGTTAACTGAATCCGTCAAATAAAAAAAAAATCTTCCAAAGTTTTCCTCAAATTATCCTTAAGGAGCATCGATTAATTACGTGAAGGCTTTTTCGGAAGGAGGTTTTCCGGAAAATCTTACGAATCCTTACTTTGGGGGGGGGGCGGGGGGCAAAGCATTTCTTATCACTTAAACTCTCTAAAAATCGGTTAAAATCCTTTAAATGCCATGAAATATTTCAAAATCTTACGAGAACCTTTCAAATCTTTGAAATCTCTTTACTATTTATTGAAATCTATCAAAACCGTGGGAATCTTTCTGAATCTCTTTAAATTCCTTATAATGCAATAAAATACATATCAATCTTTTAAAAGACATTAAAATTCCTCGAAATCCCTTAAAATCATTTAAAATATTTTAAAATCCTTTGAAATTCTTTTAAGTCTTTTGAAATCTTACGGAATCCTCTAAAATTCGTGGACATTTGAATCTTTTGAAATCCCATAAAATCCTTTGAAATATCGTAAAATCATCAAACCCCCTCTATATATTTTAAAATACCTTAAGATTCTTATAAATATTCGCAAGTTTTTTGTTGACAATTTTTTAAATCTTTCTAAATCTTCGAAATCTCATTAAAATTCCCTGGTATCCTACCAAATTCGTGAAAATACTTTGGTACCACTTAAAATCCTTTTAAATCATTCAAATTCATTTAAAATCCTGTGAATTTTTTTTGAATTACTTGAAATACTTTATAATATTTGGAAATCCGTAGAAATTTCGTTCAATGTTTGGAAATGTTAGGAAATCTTCTAAAATCCGTGTGCATAATTTGGAATTTTTTTAAATCTCTTAAAATCCATTTTGAAATTCAGTTCAATCTTCTAAACCCCTTTATATAACCTAAACTCCGTAAAAATATTTGAAATCCTTTAAAATCTTTTAAAATCTCTTAAATCCCTTTAAATCTTCAAAATCTTATTAAAATCCCGTGATACCCTAAAAAATTTGTGAAAATGCTTCAGTACCATATGTGATCCTTCAAAATCGTTTGAAATCCCGTGGCTTGTTCTTTAATCTTTAAAGATACCTTATAATATTCAAAAATCATTGGAAATTTCGTTAAATCTTTTGGAATCTTACGAAATCCTCTAAAATATGTGGGCATACTTTGCAAATCTTTTGAAATCTGTTTAAATCTCTTCAAATCTTCGAAATCTCTTTGTGAAAGACTGAAAAACATTCGACGAATTGGAACAAAAAAATCTCAAAAATTGCAAAAAGGGTAAGGTTTTAAGAATAAAAATCACAAATAATTTTTTTTTTCCTGAAAAAACAAAAAGCACCCAATAAATAACGTATGGTAAGTAAACTTTGTCAGTACCTATTGTTGCTAAAAATTGAGGAAAAAGGTGTAGTTATTGAGATTAATTTTTTTCTTTTCTTTAAATTGGTATAAAATTAACAATTTTTTATGGATTTAAAAATAGTGCAAAAAAACTAGATAAAATGTAACAAGGAAAACCTTAATATCTCATTCTAAATTATGAAAAGTTGTTAAATCCAAACTTTTTTACGTCCGGGAATGATAAATACAAATTTTCTTGAGGATTATGAAAATGATTATCGTTTCAAGAATTGGAAAATATAATTATTTTCATAATCCTCAAGACAATTTTTAGTTAATATCTTCAAAAAAATTTTAATGGCACGGTTGTAAAGCAAAAGTTTCAACAACAAAAATTATTTTACCCCTACAATTTAAAAATATTCGTAAAAAGTCTAAAAAAATCTTGCCATGTTAATTTAAAAAATACGTGTGTGTCCTTATTTTCCACGTACAAAAGCATATTTGGTCATATTTCGGTCGATAAACTATCATTGATCCTGATCTCAAAATGCAACGAACTCGGAATTTTAATATTATTATTATTTTTTTTTTTAATACTGCAGTTAGAAGCAGTTGAAATTTTGTGCTCAAGTAGTCGATAATATCTTTTACAATCTGAATAATGTTTAAAATTATGTTCAAAGGTTTCTGAAACCAGTTTTCAAAACAAATATGCGTTAAGATTTGTGCACGATTTCAGGAATATTTCTTCCATTAAAGAAATATGTAAAATAAAAAAATAAAACACTTCGCACTTATGTATCGAGAGAAGTAATATTGTTTATCTTTGTTGTTATAATTGTTAACTTTATTGTTAACTTTATTGTTAAAATAATAATTAGGCTTAAAAGAGTCCAGAATCGTTTCTTGTGCTTCGCAGGAAGGCAATTAGGCAAGCTAATGTTAAAACCTAATTTATCTCAGTGATAAGATTGCTGCATAACGAATCAGCTTGCATACCCGACGTACATTAAAATTCTTGTTAAATTCATGTTTATTTTATTAGTTTTTTCCTGTAATAAAAGGCGCACGCCCGTGGAACTCTCAATTTAGAAATAAAAAATATTGAGTAAAAAACATACAATCTTACGTGAGAAAGAGGGTGGAGGGGTCATAGAAATCTTACGCATCCTTACAATAGGGTTCAGGGTGTTTAAAATTTAAAAAATCATCCCAACGTAATTGATGGACGTTTTCTTGGTGCTTTCACTACATACTTTCAATGCTTACGCCTGCAGTAGAGAATTTTTTCGAGAATTCTGAGAATCTTTGCTTTTGTCAAGAATTAACGAGTGTGAGATAGTGGCTTGCAGGGGGGTCGAAAATAACTTAGCCCGCGAAGATTAACGGGAGGTAAAGAGGGGGAAATGGGGAATTGTAAGAGAGAAGAGAGAGTAAGATGAGATGTATTTTTGTGGAGGAGGAAGGTGGTCGTTCGAGCTTTTCGGGCTTTTGCTTGTGAGTTCAGTGTGTTCCACCTTCCGGAGAACGTGAGCTTACACGTTTAGCTTTAAGGTAAGTAATCGGACGAATTTTACGTCACTTGTGACACAAAAGGATTGCAAGGAGGTGCATCGCTACCCTCTCTGTTGGACTCAGGGGAGGAAAAGGGGGAGTCGAAACTCGCTGCCTTGGCGTCGCGACGCTCAATTACCGTCGACACTACCCGTCAACTTTGAGTCTTGTTCTTCTACATCTTCTTTTTTCTATCTCACAATGTTGCTAAATGTTTATGCTTTGTTATTGTCCTCTCGCATATTATAAAAAATTTCCACTTCACTCAGAATTACATTATTTGAGTCAATGTTAGAATTTATCTGAATTTAACAAATGATAGTTTATACTACTAAAATATTCAATTTATTTCAATAAATCAAACTGTATTTATAAGAATTTTTTTGTTTTAAATACAAGAAACACTTTTCTGAGTGATTTGCAAATATGATGACTGTTATTAATTTGCTTCGCGATTTCAAATAATTCATAACTCTATTTTTATTGTGGTTATTACTAAGAATAGTACATTTTTTATTGATATTTTAATCAATAATATTAAAGCATACAAAATTATGTTTTACTGTATATGTCGATATTAGTGTAAGTAGCTTTTTGATTTTTGCAATGTTGCTTATTTTTGTCGCTCAGCTAATAATTAAGATTGTATGCCACCTGTCATCGTTATTTATTGCAATGGCAATTACATGCCATTATTTATTTTTGTCATTTACTACTTGTTGCACACATTCATTCTTTGCTGACACTATTATACTAGAGAATAAACGATTTTCATGAGGTGCTGATATATTTCTGAATGACAATGCTTATTGTTAACAATAAATAAAGTTCCTACCTACTATTTTTAGAAAAAAAAAATATTGAAATACCTATTGTGTAAGAATAACTTTATAAAATGCAGGACAACTTATGAAAAATGTCGAAATGAACAGTATTGAATAAAGAAAACACAACGTTTCAAAAATAATTTTCCTTAAAAACTAAACTTTGAATTTTGACTTGAAACTTAAATTTTGAATTTACCTATAATTTTTATTTAATAAAGTCAATTTTCTCATTTTTATCAATTCTATAGAAATTTAAAAAAAATAAAAAATTGTTTCTGAACCTAAAAATACATAGACTTTTTATTAGAAAATTGTTTCTTGATCAAACAATCTAATATCTTTTTAAAAAAAATAGTGGAGAGAAAAAATGTGAAAAAAATTTCTTAGAAAATTCTTTGCTTGCAGACACTTTTTTTATATCATGGTGCCTGATTTCTAACAATACCACACAATCGTATTTTTATTTGACGAATAAAATTTTATTTTAGAAATGATTTTTTTAGATATTTTTGTGTTAAAATATTATTTTTAGCTAGCTTTAAAAAATGCGTTGAACGCTTCAAAGAAAGTTGAAGATCAAAGATTAAGAACTAGATAAACAGAATTTAAAAATGTTCATGTTTGATTTTAAAAAAATGTATTTTTATCAGTAGGTAGATTTGATTCCTTATTTTCATCAATTTTTGCCACTTACATGTGACCTGAAGTAACAGAACCCAATAAAACAATTTAACTATTTTTGTTTGAAAATTCAACTATTTTCGTATAAATATCAACTAATTGGTCGAAAACTAACTTTTTTATTACAACTTTATATTTTTGTATTGAAAATTTAAATATTATGTAGAAATTTCCTTTTTCTGTCTTAAAAGTTCATAAATTTGGTTTACATTTTTTTCCTTCTTCACTGAAAAATCAACTATTTTTTTGAAAATTCGTCCTTTTTGGAATACTTCAACTATTTTTCATTCAAAATAAAAATCTTTCTTGGTTGAAATCTCAAATATTACATTTTTCGTTTAGAAGTAATCTTTTATGGCTACAAATGTTATTATATGCTTCAAGATTTATAATTTTAGTTGAAAATTGATCTCTGGTTGAAAATGTAACTATTTTGATAAAAAATCGTCTTTTTGCCTTCATAATTCAACAGTTTGGGTTAATTTTTTTTGTTAAAAATTCAACAATTTGGTTGCATTTTTTTTCTTCTTCAACTGAAGAAGCTTTTTTGATTGGAATTCGTATGTTTTGGACGAATTCAGATATTTTTAATTCAAAGCAAAATTTTTTCTTCAATTAATCAGAACATTGTTTTTTTTCTAAATATTACTGTCTGATTGTTAGCACTGCTACACAGAATTGGTAAAAAATTGATATCTAATCAAGATAACACTTGTGAAAGTAGATAGGTTTGAATTTTGAATTAGCTAATTATATTTTCCATAAAATAGAAACATTTTATTTCAATACGATAATGTACTTAATCCTTACTTTGAAGAATCGTATTTTTATTTCACGATGGCATATTATAACTAAAAACTCCAAAAAATAGCTTTCACTAATAAACAATTAGTTCTGTATCATTTATGAAAGTAAATACCCTATTTCTGATTTTAAAACAGTTCATGTAAATACTAATCCATTTTTTATCATTTTAGCAAAATTATAAATAAACAATTTTTTAGATGAAATAAATTTGCTCTAATTTTTATCACGTTAAGAATCCAATTTCACGTAACCCAATATGACTATTGAAAACTAGAAATGAGTGGGAGAGAGAGACGAAGATTTTGCGTGCGATGTAGATATATTCGTAGGAATTTTGTAGCAAAAATAACCTGGACCACTGGACCAGTCGCTGCGGCTCACAGAAATGCTGTTAGCATATGTATAATTGTCATATTTTCCGGAAGGTGAAAACTTTCACTTTGACCTACTCCTGAGGAAAAAAGGCCATGTTTAAGTGCACCGAAAATCGGTGCGCGTAGCATGGGAAAGTAGAAGGGTGAACTATAGGGGTGCTAAAAAAGGAAATCCAAATTTCAACTTATTATTGTTTACTGATAGGTCTTTAGTATATATTTAAATTATTTTTAGTTTATTAAAAAACAATTCATGTAAACATGTGAAATTACTATTTTTGAAAAATGGTTATGATGAATGCTTTGTTATAACAATTTTGTTTGCATTATAAGAAAACTATGTTCCAAAAATACTCATTTTAATGAGCAAAATTAATTTTTCTGTAAAAACAGACAAATTTGCGACGAGCGACCACAAATATAATCCGATTTACTTATCCTTCCACCTGGTTCATTTTTAACCCAAAAGGAACAAAGAAATCGAAACTGCAAGTTGAGATTCAGACTTCCTTTTTTTAGCACCCCTGATGAACTAGATTCACCGAAATGTGGTGAGCGTAGTACAAATATTTCTGGTGGACCTAGAAAACTTGAAACAAATGCATCAAGACAAAATTAATTTTTTCTTAAATTATAAACATGTCTGAAATCACAAAGATACCGCCTTTCTCTGAACTGATGCTTATTTTAAAAAGAAAATAAAAAATATTTCTTTCTTGAATTTGGCACAACGATCACTTTCTGAGTCATTGTCAACGAGTCTTTCGTGAAAAATAATGGCGGATGTTTTTTAATAGCTTCAGATGACATTGATGTAGTAAAAAACAAGTTGTTTTAGAAGTGCTAGAAAATTGGGAATTTTTATGAGAAAACTGGCGGAGACGATGAAATTATAGAGTGGAATTTTTTCCGCGAAATTCGCGAATTATTATTATCTTGTTTTCTAATATTAGAATTTGGATGGTGCACCTATATATTAATTTCTAATTTCTAACAGAAAATAAAATTAAACCAGAAGATCACTGAACTTTCGAAATGGTTATTTTAACACTTTTGCTATCATTACTTGACGATATGTGAATTTCAAGATTTCATATCCAAAGATATTTTGTCTGACACACCACACGCTCTCATTTTCTTGGCACAATATTTGCAATAAATAGGATTTTACACGCACAATGACGTACAAAGACTTCTCTTCCTTAACATAATCGTAATATGAATTCGCAAAATTGTGTCAAGAAAATTTCTAGATTATACATCATACTGACTGAAAAAAAAAATGTATGTAATAAGACTTGATTATTTTGAATGGCTTTAATTTCATTTTATATTATATCTAAGAATGTTGCTATTATTGCTGCTTCTTGCTTAAATAATTTTATATGCTTAAATAACATTCTACGCAGTTATAATAAATGTTAAATACATGTTAAGTATATCAGAGATCACAGCGGTTCAATCGTTAAATCGTATGCAAAAAGTGGATTAAAATTAGATTTCATTTCTTATTAAAACCTTTTTATATTATATTGGTATCTCGTGAATATTAGAAGAAAGCAGATTTTCCAGACAAAAATACATTAGAAAAAATTCAAGAACTAAATTATCAGATCCCACAATAAAAAAATCCAACTACATATTTTTGATTGAAAGATCATTCTTTTTACTTCAAAAGTCTTCGATTACATTTCTGGTAGAGAATTCATTTTTTTGTTAACACTTATATTATTTCTTTGAAAATTTGATTATTTGGTGGAAAATTTAGCTATTTTGTTGAAAATTCAACAATTTTGTTAAAAAGTCATCCTTCTTGGGAGAAAATTCAACTATTGGGTTAAAAATTTATATTTTTGCTTTAAAAATCCAACTTTCTTCAAGAAATTTGGTTTCCTTAGCTTAAAAATGTGAAAATTTGGTAGAAATTTTTTCCATTTTGACTGAAAAATCTATTTTTTTATAAAAAAATGAACTATTTTCGAAAATTTGTCCTTTTTCAATGAATTCAACTATTTTTTAAATTAAAATTAACTTCTCTTTTGGATGAAATTTTAACTATTAACTATTATATACTATTAATTATTAACTATCAACTATTAACTATTATTATTGTATTTTGGTAAAAGATTAACCTATTTAGTTGAAAATAAACTTTTTAGTTGAAGATTCGTCTTTCTGAATTTCTTCTGAATTCGTCTTGGTTTTAAAAAAAAACTATTTTGTTGAAAATTTGTCCATTTTTGATGAATTCAACTATTTTTTAATTAAAATAAAAATCTCTTCTGGATGAAATTTTAACTATCAATATTTTTTTTGTTATTCCTCTTTCACGGTTGAAAATGTTATTGATTTGCTGAAAGTCTATTCATTTTATTAAAAAATCAACAATTTTGTTACAAATTTATACTTTTTGTTTGAAATTCAATTGTTTTGTAAAAAATTTGTTTCTTTGGATTCAAAATTCCTTTTTTTTGTTGAAGATTCATCGCGTTTATTGAAACCTCATCTCTGAATGAAATTGTAACTATTTTGTTGAAAATTCATCGTTTAGCGTTCAAAATTCCACTATTTAAGTAACAAAATTCAACTTTTTAGCGGACAATAAAATTGTTCGTAGGCAATTCGTCTTCTTGTTATGGAAATTCAATGATTTTGTTAAAAAGCCATCGTTTTTGGTATAAAATTTAACTGCTTTCCTTAAAAATTCAACCATTTGGTCGCATATCAATTTTTTTTGTTAAAAATATATATTTTCGGGGTGAAAATCCAATTTTTTTTTAAACTTGTCTTTTTGGCTTAAAAATTCAACAATTCGGTTGCAATTATTTTTCTTTCTTAACAAAAAAATTGGTGTTCAGAGAAAAATCAACTATTTTGTCAAAAAATTTTCTTTTTGGCTTAAAAATTCCACATTGTGGTTGAAATTTTGTTAGATTTTTGACTGAAAAATCTTTTTTGGTAGAAAAAATCAACTATTTTATTTTAAATTCGTCATTTTGTGATGACTTCAACTATTTTTTATTTAAAATTAAAATCTTTTTTGAATGAAATATCAAATGTTACATTTTTCGTTGATAATTCCTCTTTAATGATTGAAAATTTTATCAATTAGTTAAAAATGTAATTACTTTATTGAAAAATCAACAATTTTGTTAAAATATCCTTTTTTTTTAATTGAACTCTTTTGTAAAAAAATTTTATCTTTTTGTCTTCTAATTTTTTTCAGTTGAAGATTCTTCATGTAATCGAAAATTCATCTCTGGTTGAAGAAGTGATTATTTTTTTCAAAATTTGTTTTTTCTGGGGGTACAAAATTCAACTTTTTTGGTAAAAAATTCAACTATTTTGGTAGAAGATTCAAATATTTAGTTGAAAACTCAACTACTTGGTTAAAAGTTGAACCACCTTGTTAAACATTTATTTTTTTGGTTAAAGATTCATAATTTTATTTGAAAATTCGTCTTTTTGGGAAAAAATTTTAGATGAAATAATTATTTTTGGTTCAAAATTGATCTTTTTGGTTAAAAATTCAACTTGAAGCGTTTAAAATTAATACATGCTAAAATAGTGAAAATAGAGAGATTTTTTTCTTCGACCTCGCAGAACAGGATCCCTCTCGGCAATTGGTCTTCTCTTGTTTTCTAATGTCTTAAGTTTCTGTTTATGATTCTTAAAAAGTGTACCGGAACATTGTAGTAGGGTGAAGAGGGAAAAACTAGGTGAAAATTCTCGATTTTAGGTGATTTAGCAGATTTTTGAAATTTAAGGAGAGAAAGGGTATCAGGTAACAAAAGGGACAGGCTGTGATTCCTGGTATATGTTTCTTCAATATATTATAGAATATATAATAAAGTAATTTAATTGCAGAGACTGACTAATACACAACAAATCTCAGCACAATGTCCGGCTCAGGGCCAAGGTTTGTGAATAACCAGTTTAATTCTCCTATCAAACTATATTCGCCCCATGCGATCCAGGAAACGTTGGATCGTCAGACTCAAATTTTAGCCAACGGTGCAATCGGGTAAGTATAACTATTTATATTAATAGAGAAAAAACTGGATGAAATTTGTACAGAGTGGCATTATAATGCAAGTTTTAATTAATGGATTTAATTTATTGTATACATTAAAATAAATTAGCGGTACTAAGTAGTATAAGATATCAAATTCTAAATATTTTGTGAAAATTCGAAGTTTTACAATAGAGAAGAATTCAAAATAGTTTTAATTCATAACAATCAAATTTCAGCATTCTTCACAGCTTAGAATTTTGGCCTTTTTTGGGCACCAATTAAAATTTTTAGGCTCCTTTACTTTTTCAACAAAAAAAATTTTCTTATGGAGGTGCTAGTTGACATTAATCTAGCACCTCCATAGACTGCCTTAAATTACAAGGTAATAAAAATTCAATTCCACCAGAATTGAGGTCTTTTTTGGGCTCTTTAATTCCGCAAAACCCA
>JAUELO010000135.1:11329674-11341502 GCA_032357855.1 Amphibolips quercusostensackenii
TGTGTTGGTGATTTTTCAGGTCTCTTTCTGAATTAGTACAAATATACCAACTAATTTATTGATAAAGTTAATTTTATAAAAATGATATGCATTCAAATGAATCCTTTAAATCATGTTATTTAATTCTTATTCTCTTTTCTCAATTTTTCAAAGTCTTAATTCCTAATATCACTTTTTCCCGACTTACTCAGGAAAAGTAGTTCATCTCGAGTCAGATTTTATTGCGAAATGACTCAAATGTATCCAAGTCACATTTCGCCAATAAAACTTCCGCATTTACAAGCTTCCAACTTCGCTTTTGTAATTTAAATTCATATTTATAATTTTGCTTTTTTATATCTTCAATTCCAAACTATTGAAGAATAAGTATTTCCCTTTTTCCAATTATTTGACAAATCAAATTGAAAACATAGTTATTCGGGACTATATTTATTCTATTTTCTAACAGTTCAGAATATTTCATTAAGACAATTTAGGGGACAGATTTTATAACCGCCTATAAATTTTTCCTGTTGAACGGCGTTAGCCTACGAATACTTTTTAAAAAAGTTTCGAATTTGTATTCTAAAAGTATATATTCTCATAGGAAATTTAATTGCGCGTCTTTTCCTCTTGGCAAAAAAGTTATAGCTTTCTCCGTTTTAAAAATAAACCCGAAATCCCCGTTTTTTAGAACATCCAATTTTTTGTCTTTTTTTTACTTCAACTCGACGTAATTTAACCAGTTCCTGGACTTTTTTGATGAAATTCACAGAAAATATTCTTTATTATGTACTACGGCTGATAGAGTAAATTAAATATAAACATTAATGTCGAAATAAAAGTTATAAATTGGTGTACCTAAGGTATTGCATAAATCATGCATTCATGTCTTTAGGCTTATAAAGAGTACAGGTAATTTTGATCAACAAAAAACTTTCAGCTGGAAAATTGTTCAGAAAGGTATAAATATGTTTTCTGTGGAAATAATTATTCAAAATAAATCATCATTAAGAAATTAGACAAGTTTTATTTCGGCCTTTTTTGGGCAAAAATCACTCGACAGTTCAATTTTCATCGGATTTCGATCTATTTTTTAATTGCCGTTAAGCTTACAGGAATAACGAGCAAATGATAATAAATGATTCTAGTCAAAGCAAAATTTTTTGTTTAATAAGAACACATTTCTATTTTATTTAACTTTTTAAGTGTGTCACTGTTTTAGAGATTTTCAAATTCAATAAAGCAGTTCTTAAATTAGTATAATAACTATACAGAAACAATTTATGTGCTTGAGTAAGAAAAAATACAAAAAAATGAATGTAAGATTACGATTAATTAAAATTATCTGCTCTTTTTTAATCATGAAAACAGCTTTTGTAAACAAATAAACATTTTCAAGCAAAGCCTTTTCAATGACCCCTTGTTGTTATATTTATTAACTGGACCAAATATTTTATTTATTTAAACAATTCCTATAGACAAATGTACATGTCATATTTTTGTAATAAACAATGAATGTTTATTATTTAAACAATTGCTATAAATGAATGCACATTGCAATCTTTTTACTATGAGTGGTCTCATTTTTTTAACAAGCGAACATGCATTTTCACGTGAACGTGTTGAGTTGGTATACGTTCAAAAAAAGGATTCAAACGGTCAAAATAAAACTCTCTTAGTTTCTTAATATTATGATTTATTTTGTATAATTAATTTCGTATAAAAAAATGTATAAATTTTTGAACAACTCTTCTGCTGGAAGTTTTTTATTGCTCAAAATGCGCTCGACTCCCCATTAGCTTGATGTTATGAATGCATCATTTATGCAATGTTTCAGGTAAAAATCTATAACTTTTGTTTAAACAACAATGCTCATACGTTATTTACTCTACCAATCGCAGAATACCATAAAGAATATTTTCTGCTAATTTTATAAAAACTTCTAAAAATTGGCTAAAACAGGTCGAGTTGATGTAAAAAAAGACTTTTTGCATGGACAAAAAAGATGCCCAATTAAATTTTCTAAAAGAATATGTGCAATTTTATTAATATTCTTCATTGCCAGAAAATACATTTTAAAAATTTAAATTATAAAATAAAACATTTATTATAACTAATAATTCCTTAATAAAATTCTGACTTAAGTTTAGAGTCATTGGAGATGTATTTTAAAGAAAACGACACTATAATTTACGATCTATCCACTTATGACTATGAACAATTTTGTAGATCTGAAACGAGTAGCGTGGCCTCCTCCATCAGAGGATCAAGATATTGACGAGTACATTGAACAAGGCCCTGTTCAAGCCAAGGTAAGCAATAAATTATAAGCAAAATACATTTCTCAAAACACGAATTTACTCTTTTTCAACAAATTCGACGCTACATTATTTTTACACCGACGCAGAAATAGCGACTGCCAAAAAAATCTTACACAAGGAACAACTCAGAACACAAGGTTCATTCAAATTTTCGGCATTGAAATGAGTTTTCAGTTAAAAATCTCTTCATTAGGAAACAAAGCTAAAAATTACATTAAAAGTTTTATTATTGATATTCTCTTCAAATTATTTCATTTTACTACTTTATAATTTTTATAATCGAGATGTGTATTTCGTGGTTCAAGAATATTTCTCTGCTCTTTCAAAATGATTTATAATTGTTTATAAGAAACCAAAGACCATTCACAAGTTCTTGGTTGACTGCACAAAGTTTTCGAGGCTAAAAGGTCTAACATTCGTATCGAAATGTTCATTCAATTATCAATCCTTGTATTCATTGTTTTAAATCATTAACTAACTTGAAAAAATAATTTTTTTTTATTGTATGTCTCAAAAATCAGAAGAAACATCAGACACGTGTATAGACTAATGACATTAAATTGATTAAAGAACACGATATCTCTCAGTCATCACGGTACCTATCAAAGTTAAAAAAAAGGTGAATAGGTGAATTTTTATTCGAAAATAGGTGACGAATAGGTGACTTCGAGAAATTCAATTTTAAAAAGCTTTAAATAAAAAGTAAAAAATTAAAGACTCGAAAAAAGGAATGTTCAAAATTGCATTTATAATTCAAAAGTAGACTCCATCAAAAATAAACAATTTTTATTTTAAGGTCTTCAAAAAGAAAAGAAAACATAAATTTACCATTAAATACTTAAACACTAAAAACTTTTAAACTGTTAGACTTTGAATTTGACATTGACTCTTTTATAAATAACCTTAAAGGCTTCCAATTGGACATTTATGATTTTTGAAATCTGAAACTTATCAATTTTTACGCTCTCACTTTAATTGTTTGACCTATTAAGACTTTCATTTGGAAATTATAAAATTGTTAACTATTTAGATTTCAAAAAAGACGGTTTTTAATGAAAAACATTTCATATTTTTCTGTCTGAAAATTGTCTAAAATTGAACGTTTTATATTTAAAATTGTTTCTTGCAATTTAAAATAAAATTTTATTATGTCATTTTGAAAGGTTTAATTCGTAATTATTTAATTTCCCATGCTACTATTGTTTGAAATTGGGTAATTTATCAAGTATTAATGTATAACTATGCCAGTTTGAGCATTTTCAGTTTAAAAAGTATTTAATTATGAAGGATTTGAAATGAAAATATTGTACAATAACGTTTTAATTCATGTTTCTTTAATTTAGAATGCTCCTGAATTAAAATTATTAAATATTAAAAAATTTTATCTGTAATTTTTCAATTTTCTTCATTTGGAAATAATAATAGTATACTTTTGAGAAATTTATATTTTATATTTAACCATTTTTTATATACTACAAAACAAAAATATTAAATTGGCAATCCTTTCAATTTGAACCGCATTCTGAACAGAAGGTGAAAAATTAAAAATAAGCAAACAAAAATAAAAAAGCGATTTTATCTGGCTTAAAAATAGAGATTAAAAATGATATATATTCTAAATTTTAAAGTTCTGAATTCAACAGTTAAAAAATACGAGATTTCAACCATTAAAATAACCAAATTCAAGTCTTCAAAATTAAATATTTTTAAAATAATTAGTTTTTAAAATTCAACAATTAAAAATTGAAGGTGTTTAAAGCTGTAAGACTTTGAACTTGGAGTTCTGATTCAATAAGCTTTTCTACTGAAACTGTAATAATTAAAAAAAGTCCCCACCAGAAAATAAATTCACTGTCATTTTCCGGTATTCTTCCGGTCAAGAATATTGCAGCTCATTCCAGCTTACATGAATTAACTCTAAGGGATTATAAATTGCAATTTTTAGTGAAATTTGAGTTTTTCAACTGTAAAAAGGTGAGATGGTGACACATTTTCCAAATAGGTGAAATAGGTGACAAGTTTAAAAATGGGTGATAAAAGGTGAATAGATGACACTCTGTGATGACTGATCTCTAGAAAATTGCAATACTTTCTTGAAGTAATATGTAAGGAGAAAAAAATTTAAGAGAAAAAATTGTATTAATAAAATAACGGGGGATGAATACAAAGATTGAGAATTGAAATAGGGAAAATTTTGTTTTTCACTTCAAAAGACACGTGGAATTGGCGAGTACGCCTCGTATCAGAGCAGTCCATCGCCCCAGAATCAAAATTTTGTTCCATCAACTCCGTCGCCTGTGAATCCTTGTGGTACTTTGAAGCAACCATCACAGTTTCAACAAGAAAAACCGGCTAAGGGTTGGGCATCGGTTGCACCCTCAGCCACCTCCCCTTTGCCCCAACCACTTCTTCAACCACCCACTTGGGGCCAGCCACAAAAACTGACACCACAATTGCAGACCCAGGTGAGTTTAAATTTAAAAAAAAGAAAGAAATTGACTGAAAATCTCGATTTTATCTAATTAATTGAATTCAATTCTTTCTTTGTCTCAATTTGATTGAAAAGAACAGTAAATCTTTTAAATTAACGTTTTATCTTTTGATCCAAAGATAAAATATTGATTTTGAGAGTAGACTGTCCAACATTGGGACAAAGAAATTTTCTGTTGACAAATAAATTTTTATCATACACTATCCATTCGATTTCGACGTTTTTCTTATTAAAAAGTTTGTAAATTTCCAAAAGATATGTGTGTTTAGGTTTGCTATCAGTTAAAAATTAATTAATTTCTTACTCAGGCACAAAGTTGACTTTTTTTAACTTTCCAGAAGTACTATTTTTAGAGATTTTCAAATTTATCAAAAAAGGTCTCATATCTGTGCTAAATCTATCTATAAATAATTTCCAGTAAGAGAGAATAATTTGAAAAATTGCTTATTACGTTATAAACAAATTCATGAAAAAAATTTATATTTTTGCGATTGGTACATGAATTCACAGTTTGGATACTTTTCAAGGAATAGGTTTAATTTTTTTACGGAATAAACTAAAAATATCTTTACAGTGACCCTTTGCTATGATAATTTGCAATTTTACAAAAGAATTATCAATAATTTAAACAATATTTATGAACAAACTCAGGTTTTGGCCATTTTTCAACAAACAGATTTGATTTTTTAAAGAAATTTGCTACAAATGTCTTTCTAATGATTTTTTGCTGTATTTTTCAAAATAGCAAGAATTAATAATTAATTAAACGATATTCATAAACAAATTCAAAGTATGACTATTTTTCAATAAATGAGCTCAATTTGTGTTTACTCAATCGGCTAAGAATGTCCTTCCGATTATTCTCTGCTATAATACTAAGTTTTTTTTATTGTTCAGATAATTATTATTATTTAGTGTCAATTCGGAAAGTATCATAGCAAAGAGTCATCGGAAAGACATTATTAGTCGATTTCGTAAACGAAAATTAAGCGTATTCGTTAAAGAATAAACAATCTCTGGATTTGTTAATAAATATTGTTTAAGTGATCAAAAATTGTTATCAATTTAAAAGTAGCATAGCGAAATTCATCGTTAAGATATTCTTATTTGATTCTACAATAAAATGGAGCCTATTCGTTGAAAAATAGCCAATATCTGAATTCGGTAATAAAAATTTTTTAAAAAAGTAATAATTCTTATAAATTTTCAAAGAATTATAGCGAAGAGTCATCGGGAAGACATATTTAGATGATTTCGTAAGAAAAACTAAGCCTATTCATTGAAGAATAACTAAGCTCTGAATTTCTTTATGAAAATTGTTTCAATAACTAATAATTCTTATAAATTTATAAAATATCATAGCAAAGAGTAATCCGAAAGACATTCTTAGTTGATTCTGTGATAAAATTAGGCCTGTTCGTTAAAAAATACCCAAACTGTGAATTTTTGAATATAAATTGTGTTAAAAATTGCCAAATAGCATCTCTTTTTAATTAGTCGTAATGAAACATTAACTTCTCTCACATTTTATACCATAATTTGGATTTGAATGAGCTAAACATTGCTAATCCTGGAAAATAAGTTTTGTTCTTTAATTTGTTTATAAAGTGATAATTTTTTAAAAATCATTTTTACCCACAGGAAATTGTTTCTAGATAGATATAAGCACATATATAAGCTATTTTTTTCTCAAATCTGAAAACCTTAAAAAAATTACTCATAAAAAGTTTTTTAAAAGTTAAAATTTGTCGTTAATTAAGAAAGTAAACAAATTTGTTAAGAAAAATCCTCACACACATAAAAAACACAAAAAACTTTCATTTGAGAAAAAAGTTCTGAATCGATTTTTAGTTTAATAATAATTGATAATAATTTTTCTTAAAAAATCGGCTCAGATTATTGCTCATTCAAAACTTAAAAAACTAAGTCCAATTTTCACAGTTACAATTTGTATATAAAATAATTTAACATTTTAAATTCGAGGCTTTGCTTTCGTTTCGTTTCAAATCTATAATTTTGTTCTTAATAATTATTTCGGTGTCTTACTTTGTTTCCCAACAGGTGCTGCTCGTAGATGATGAAAAACCTTTAACAAAAAGAAAAATATAAATTAGAAGAGGGAATTTATAATTCTCAATTTTTTACGCTAAAAACATTTGTTAATATTTTGCAATTTGCAAAATTGTTAGTTCTAAATCAAAATTAAAGTCATTTAGTAAAAAATAAAATTTCTATGTAAGAAAACTACTGTTTTTTCAATATATTTGAGTCAAATGCAAAAGAAAAATATTAAAAAACAATAAGTTTAGTAATAAATCAGGAATCAGTGAAAAAATTCCGTTAACTGCCAAAGTATTAGTTGTCAAAAAAAATCTTGTACAAAAAAGTGATCCTTATAATTTCAAAATCTAAGTAATTAATGCATGAAGAATTTGTAATTTTATAAAAATGAGACCTAATAGTTAATTACTTATAATTCTCTACTGTGACTAATACTCTAACTTTCTTCTTTAATTAAACCCGAATTATTTGCATCTTCCTTAAATAATATAGATAGCAACCATTATAATTTTGATATTAATTTACTCATCTTCTCTTTGTTCATATGTATAGATATTGGTTCGTCTATAAAAATTGCTTCTCTCGAAACAAAGTGTGGTCAACTGGAATATTTATGTTAAAATATGGTCGACGGATTATTTTATTAAATAATTTATTTGTCTATTTCAAACTTTTTTTTCAAGAATATGAGATTTGAATTTTTTAAAGCTTAGACTCTTATTTTTGCAATTTAAATTACAGAAATCACAAATATGATTTATTGCATACATATAATCTTGAAACCCAAAGTTACTCTTAAGAAATCTTTCACTTATTTTCCTAATCAATATTTTCTTGTACTTGAATGTTTTTTTTTCAAAATGAAAATGAAGAATCTAACTGAAAAAATTATATTATGTTCAACAGAGCTCAACAGACCGAACACGACAATCAACTTATTCGACACCAGCTTCCACATTTGAAGCACCCCCTTCTACAATTACACTGAGGCCGGAACCTCCAATTTCTCAGGTAAATATTTAAAAATAATATTCTGTATATAATTTAGGGTAAATTATACCTATATCGGAAAAATTCAGCTATTTGTACCGAAATTTTGGTTCAAATAGTCCCTTCTTCAGATCCCACTTCTAGTACCGAAAAAATCCGTCTATTCGTACCGAAATTTCGGTACAAGTAGCCACGACCTTAATTTAACGGAACAAGATAGATTCTTCTAAATATATATCGAGTTCTAGAAAATATAGCCCATTCTTCAAGAGTTTGCGCCAATTAAATTTGACGGATGCTTTTCAAAAATAACTTTTCGCCTTGATTTTCGGAAAACTAGTGCATAGTATAATATTTATTGGCAAATATTATGAGAATGACAATACATACGTCATGTAAATAAATTCTTTGAAACCAGTGAAATATTATAAAATACTGTGAAACTCTATGAAATCTGATATTTTCTGAAATCTTGGAAAATTTATTCAACCGCCTTGAGAGCTTTTGAAATCCCTTAAAATCATGAAAATCTTCAAAAGTCTTATCAAATTCTTCAGAATCTTTTTAAATATCATAAAACCTTATAGGTCCTGTAAAATAGTTACATATCTTTCAAAATTTTACGAAATTCTTTACAGCTGTATGACATTTTTTTTAAATGACTAAAAACATGAAAAACCTTGACAATCCCTTGACATTTTTTTAATCTCGTAAATTTTTTCGAATCTTTTAAAATATCTTCAAATATTTTTAATCTTTTGAAATCGTTTCAAATTATTGAAATCAGATAAAAATTCCTTGGTATTTTTTTAAAAACATTAAAATATTTCAAATTCTTTGAAATCTCTTGAAACTTTCTAAAGACCTTGAAAATTTCTTGAAAGTTTTAAAAATATCCTAAAATCTTCAAACTCTTGGAATTACTTCAAATTATTGAAATATATTAAACAATTCTTGGACTCTTTTAAACAATCCTAAAATAGTTTAAATCCTTTTAAATCTTCTGAAAACCCTTGAAACTTTTTTTAGCTCTTGAAAACTCCTTCCCATTTTTAAAAATATCAAAAAATCTTTTAAATTCTCTGGAATCCCTTCAAACTTTTAGAATTTATTGAAAATTCCTTGGAATCTTTAAAAATACCATAAAATATTTCAAATCTTTTTAAATCCCTGGAAACTTTTTAAAGCGTTTAAAAATTCCTTGGAATTTTTTGGAATAACCTAAAATCTCTAAAAATCCTTTTAAATCCCTTTAAAGTATTGAAATCTATTCTAAAAATTTTTCATCTTTTGAATACCCTAAAATATTTTTAAGTAATTCAAGAAAATTCAAAAATATGTATAAACCTGAATTCAACGGTAGTTAACCCATGGGTTAATCAATTGGAAGAAAAGTGATTAACGTGATATTTTAATTTTAAGAAGTGACCATAGCCTGTTGAGACGATAATTAAGTTGTTCAAAACTCCTGTCCTCTCTTTTCCCTCTGCTTTTCCTACTTTCCCCTCTTCTCTTTTACTTCCTCACCCCTCACTTCACCATTCGCAATCAATCCCTTCCCCAACTTCTTTCTACTCTATTTTGCCTCTCCTCTACTTCCCTCTTTCCTCACTTCCTCAGATAATACTCCCCTTCCCCTACTTCCCTCTCCAGCACTTACTTTTCCTCCCCTATTCACCTGCACTACCTTACTAGCTTTCCTTTCACTTCTCTCACTAGCCTCCATCACTTTCAATCATTTTCCCTACTTACTTTCACGTTTCCTCACTTCCCCTTCTCCACCTTCGCTAATTTACCTTCTCATAATTTCCCTCTCTTTTTCTCTCCTAACTTCCCCTCATAAGATCTACTTTCACAGCATTCATTTCATCTGATACACCTTCCCTCATTTCCCCTCGCTTACCCACCCTTCATTTCCTCCTAATCACCCTTCCCTTATTTCCCCTCACTTACCCTCATTACCATTACTTCCCCTAATTGACGTTTCATCATTTCCCCTACTTCACTGTTAATTATTTAAACAATATTTATAAACAAGCTCACAGTTTGACCATTCTTCCATCATAAATATTCTTTTTTTTGCAGAACTAACAATAAATGTCTGACTAATTATTCCTTCTTGTCATATTTTTGTAATTGAAACAAGTGTTGTTTATTCAAACAATATTCATAAACAGTTTCACAGTTTGAACATTTTTCTATGATAAGAAATAATTTTTTGGATGGGTGTGATGGGTTCTTGGTTATTAAGTTATTAAATTATTTATTTATTGGCTATCGTATCTTGACTACAACCGAAAAACCCATCACACCTTTGATTAACACATACACACAAACAAATATATATATATGTATACATGAATCTGAATCATATCTGATTCATATACCTTGGTTTTTTAGTCCATTCTGCAAAAAAAATTCATATTTAACATTGAAAAATGGACAATTTGTGAAGATGTTTATAAATATTCTTTGAAGAATCAACAGCTCTTGTTAATTGGATAAATATGACGAAAAGGAGTAATTATTACGACATTTCTAGTTTATTCCAGGAAGCAGAATAAGCCTATTCATCCAAAAGTATCTTGAATGTACATTAATTTATCAAAAATGTTAAAAAAATTAACTGCTCTTGTCCATTAGCAAAATATCATGTCAAAGTGTCATTATCAATACATTTTTAGTTGATTTCGCTCAGAAAACGCAGCCTATTCTTGAAAAAACAGTCAGCATGTACATTTAATTGTAATAATTGTTTAAATAATTATTATTTCATATCAATTAAAACAAAATTACAGCTAGGAGTCATCGGTAATACATTTTTAGTTGATTATTCAAAAAAATTGAACCTATTTGTGGAATAATGTTGAAAATGTGAATTTGTTTATAAATATTGTTTCAATAATAAACAATTGTTGTTAATTTGAAAAAAAATGAAAGCAAAGAGTCACTGGCAAGACAATTTGGGTTGATTCTGCAAGAAAATTAAGTCTAATCATTTTGACATACGAAAACTGTATTTATTTATAAAAATTGTCAAACAGCAGCTATACTTAATTAATCGCAATAAGGCATTAATTTTTCTTATATTTTATATAAAAACTATGAATTTTAAATAATTAATCATTGCGAATCACGAGAAAATGGCTTTTATTCAAGAATTTGTTTAAAACATCATAAACAATTTTTTTCTTTGTCTAACCTACTGGAAATTATTGTAAAGTAGTTATTACACTGACTTAAGCTCTATTTTAGTTAATCTGATGGTCTTATAAAAAAGACACTTCAGAAAAATTAGAGATAAAATATTGTTTATTTTGCTGTCAAGTAAAAAATTTTTTTTTGGTCAAAGCGAAATTTTCTACACCAAAAAAAGCTTAAAATTAAAATAAATATAATGTAGGGAAAATCTCCCTACAGTAGATAATGCAACCTACAGTGAACAGTTATTAATTAAAAATACTAATATATGATAAATAATTAATTTAATTTCATTAAGAGAATAGACACCATAAGTTTTGATAAATTAAAATTAATTATTTTTCTTTGATTTATGCTCTTGATTAATGATTATCCACTGCAGGCAGGTTTTCCCTGTCTCTTAAAGAGATTCAGATTCACCTTCAGAGTCACGCTATTTATAATTATTAATAATTTAATACAGTAGACTTACGTTCAAGCGACCTTGAAACGTTTCCGACCGTTTCTTTTAACGCTGGATGGGCCCCCACCTCTACCGCAATTACGCAGTTGATTTTTATCAAGCCACGTTCATTGGCTGCCTGGCCTTGTATCGCTGCGCTTACTTTAAGCAACTTTTTCAACTGCGCATGTGCGGAAAAGCGAGGGTCCATTTGAAATCAATAAATATGCACTATTAATAATAATGCTTTTCGGTATATGCGCAGTTGAAAAGTCGCGCTCCGTTAGCGTTGACTGATTTGCGCGTCATTTCTGGCAATCTTTTTCTCAGTTTTTTATCA
>JAUELO010000135.1:11386274-11399032 GCA_032357855.1 Amphibolips quercusostensackenii
CAATATGTTCGTTCCACAACACTGCTCCGACCCACGTCGCTGATCAATCTCTCTAGCAAACACCCCAGGCGAAGAGCATCACAAAGTCAACACGTAAAATCAGAACATTGAACTGTTTTGTTAAACATTTTTTTTTTTTGGGTTACAAATTTCATTATTTTGGTGGAAAATTCAACTATTTGGTTGGAAATCCACATTTTCCGGTTCAAAATTCGAATGTTTTGTAAAGGATTTGTCTTTCTGGCTTAAAAATTCAATATTTTTGTTGAAATTTTTTTCTCAATTGGCTGAAAAATCTTTCTTGGTAGGAAATTCACTTTTGTTGTTGAAAATTTAACTCTTTTGTAGAAAATTCTTTTTTTAAACTAATAATTAACTTTTTACTTAGAAATGTAACTTTTCCATTTTTTGTTTAAAATTGATCTTTTTCATTAAAAAATTCGTATTTTTTTGGTAGAAAAATAATCTGTGTGGTTTTAATTACATCTTTTTGGTTAAAACTGCAACTGTTTGGTTGAAAACGAACTTTTTTTTCTTGAAAATGTACATTTTTGGGTTAAAAATACAAATGTTTTACAAAAAATTCGTCTTTTGGCTTCAGCTCAACAATTAGGATGACATTTTTTTCTTTCTTGACTGAAAAATCTTTATTTGATGAATACTTGTATATTTAGTTTATTAATTTATTCCGCTGAAAATTCATCTTTCTAGTAGAAAATTAATATTTGCGGTTTGAAATTTCAACTGTTTTGTAGAAAATTCATCTCTGAAAATTAAACTATTTTGTTAAGTTTTGTTTTTACTAAAAATTTATCTTTTCACTTCAAAATTGAAAATTAGGTTGAAAGTACAACTCTTTTATTAAAAATGCAACTACTTTCTTTTAAAAAATTTTTTTCAACGTTTAACTCTTTAATTGAAAATTTAACTATTTTCTTGAAAATTGTTTTTTTTTATTATTGAAATATGAACTACTTAATTTTTTGTTTAAACGATCATTTAGTAGAAATATTTTTTAACCTTTTGAAATCTGGTTCAGCATATTTATAATTAAGAAAATCACGTTTCTGTATATTTTCCAAGAATTCTAACTTGATCAAAGCCTTTACTTTTAAATCAAAAAGCTACAAAACAAAATAAATAAATATTGTCAATTGTACTACAAAGTACAGAATGTATCATAATTGTATTGCAATTCTTATACAAAAATGACTGATTTCTAATCCAAAAAATTGCTAAAATGGACTAATGTGCATTGATGTGACTAATGTTCTTTTGGATTCAATAGAATTCGATGAAATGTATAATAATTCCAGGTGGATTTGTACGAATTCAGGATAAATTAAATGAAATTCGAAGCAATTTGATCAAATGAGTAGGAATACAAGGTGAGTTTAAAAGACTTCAGCGTGAACCAAGTGGGAAAAAATTTAAAAATCAAAAATATTCCACTGATTTAAGTAAAATTGAAGTGAATTTAGAATCATTCAGGGAAATTTAAAAGATTTTAATAAAATCCACTACAATTTAAGAAAACATAATAAAACAAAAATTTTTTATTTAAAAAATTCCCATCGAATTGAGTAAAATGGGAGTAAACATTATTCAGGATGAATTCCACAGAATTTAATTAAATTGAAAAAAGTTCAGAAAATTAAAAAAAGAACCAATGAATTAAATAAAATTCGAGTGAATTTGGAGAAATTTAAGGGGAATGAGAATTCGATAAAATTCATAGAAATTCAAAGTGAATTAAAAAAATTCATTTCAGTAAAATTTGAATTTCCCGGAATTTATGGAAATTCAAAAGAATTTGATAAAATGCCTAAAAATACAAGGTGAGTTTAAATGACTTCAGGATAAATCGACTAGAAAAAATAAAAAATATTAAAAAATATTTTTAAAAATCATCGAATTTCAAAGAATTTGATAAAATGCATAAGAATCAAAGGTGAATTTAAAACTTCGGTATAAATTAAAAAAAAAAAATCAAGAGACTTCTAGAGAATTTAAAAGAAGTCAGGATAAATTTATACGAATTCAAGGTGCAGTCCAAATAAATTCAAATGAATTGACAAAAAAAATGCAAACTATTCAATTGATTTCTGTAGAAACTGAGTAAATTTGAAAGAGTTCAAGGTAATTCAAGAAAATTCGATAAAATTCATACGAAATCAAGATAAATTCAAAATAGCTCAAGTAGAACAAAATTTTTTAATCGAAAAAATTTTTAATCGATTTGATAAATGGAGTTAATAGTGAACATGAATCTGATAAAAAATTTATAAGAATTCAAGGAAAATTTTAAAGCCTTCAAGGCAAATTAAAAAAAAAAAACTTAAATCCCAAAAAGATTTTTCTAATTTCGTGAAATGCAAGGAAATTTAAAAAAAATTCAGGGTGAACTCAACATAACTTAATTAGATCGAAAAAAAATTCAGAAAATAAAAAAAAAATTTGCTGAAATTTATAAAAAATTCAAGGTGAATTAGAAAATATCGATTAAATTGAAAACAATTCAAAAATATTTAAAAAATTTATTGAATTCATTAAATTTGGAATTAACTGAGAAAAAGTAAAGGGAATTAAAAAAAATTTCATGAAATACCTAAGAATTAAATGTTAATTTAAAAGACTTCGGGATAAATTTTTAAAAAATCAAAAGAATTCCAGAAAATTAAAAGGAATTCAGGATAAGTTAATACGAATTCAAGGCGATGTTCAAATGAATTCAAATGGATTGAAAAAAGCTATATAGGAGTAAAAAGTGAACAAGAATCTAATAAAATTTATAAGAATTCAAGGTACATTTTAAAGACTTCATATTAAAAAAAATTAAATCCCGAAGAGATCTATTAAATTCATTAGATTTCAAGGGGATTTCAAAGAACTCAGGGAGAACTCAAACAATTTTTCAATAAAATTCATAAATTTCATAGGAATATGTAAGAAAATCAAATTAAATTTTAATGATTAACATATAATTTAAAAGAAATTATTATTGCCCTTCTTCAATTCAGATCATTCTTTGCTAAATTTAAGATTCTGAATTTAATTTATAACATTTGCAGGTATTCATTTTTACTTTGTGAATATTATTTTATATAATTTTATTATTTTGAGAAAAAAAGCGTCAAGAATGTGCTTGTCGCGCGTTAATGGTTTGCTATTATTCTAAAATAAATAGTTTAGTTTTAAAATACACCTAATTGTCCTTCCGTGTTGCAGCCCCAACAGTAAACATTTCCCCATTCGTTGACAGCTAAAGTGTGGCAAGCACCACATGCTGCTTTTTTAAAAACGAAGGCTTCCAATCCTGGGATGTGCTCTGAAATTAAAAAAAGTTTCTTAGTTTCAAATCTCAATTGTAAAATATCTGATCTCGATATTGTTCAATAAATATCTTTTTAATACCTAATTTTTTCTTAATTTCTTTTAAGTGCCCCAGTTGTCCAAAATCATTATTTCCACAGGAATAAATTTGTCCATCTCGAGTTATAACGATTGAATAATTTTCACCACAGGCAACTAGAATGAAGAAATTTTTAGATAAAAATGCGAAGAACTCAAACGAATCTAGTAGTTCATAACAATTATTACTTTGTTCGACTTTGGTAGCTTTTGCGAAAATGACTTCACGAGGGGTAAGAATATTTTCTTCCTCGATTCCACCAAGCCCGAGTTCTCCGTTGACGGTGCTTCCCCAGCAAAACATATTTTTGTCCTCTTCTGTCGGGGATTGTTGTATCAAATTAAATTCACTGTCCAAACGACGTTTCTTCGACCAGCTTGCCTGAATATTTATTTAATTAGGTCGATAAAATCCAGTTTCTTTGTTTGGTTACATTAATTGGTGAAAATATCAAGGTGCCCGCAAAATTCAACTTTCAAAATTACCTCATTTTTCCCTGACTGTTTTTTGTTTTCCCTGGCCATCAATATTTAAAGATCAAAATTCTAATCTTGTTTTATTTTTAAAATTGAATCATCTCAACTAATTTCTAACTCAAAAAGTGACTCATGTACATTAATAATGTGACTCATGTTCTGTTGCATTTCAATGAATTCAAAAGAATTCGATTCATAAGACTTCAAAACAATTCAAGCTAAATTCAAAAGAATTCGAATGAATTGAAAAAATGCACGAATTCGAAAAATTCAATCGATTTCAGTTAGGTTGGAGTGAATTTAGAGGAATCCGAAGAAAAAGGGAAGAATTCGATTGAATTCATAGCAATTTAGGACGAATTAAAAAACAATTAAGTGAATTTAAAACAATTCAAAAATTCATTAAATTAATTTAGCGAATTTTTAAGAATTAAAAAAATTCAAAACAATACTAAAGAATCCGAATTAATTCAAAAGAATTGAAAAAAATTTTAGATCGAATATTCCATTGATGTTAGTAAAATTGAAGTGAACAGAATACAGGGAAAATCAACAGAACTTAAGTAAATTGAAAAAAACTTCAAAAAATAAAACCAAAGAATTAAATATAATTCGAGTTCATTTAAAGAAATTATAAGGAAATAAGAATTAAATTAAACTCATAAAAATCCGAGTCAATCGAAAGCCATTCAAAAAATCTAAAAAAACTTATTGAATTCGTTAAATTTAGAGTGAATTTAGAAACATTTAAGGGAATTCAAGACAATTTGATAAGACACGACCAATTAAAAAACACAAGAAAATACCATATAATTCAAAAGAATTTAAAAGAATTCAAGATAAATTATTAAGAATTCACGGTGAATTCCAAATTATTTCAAATGAATTGGAAAAAATTCAAAAATCCTAAATATTTTATTGAATTCAGTAAAATTGGAGTAAATTGAATTCAGGACAAAGACAGAATTTAAGTATATTAGAAAACAATTTGAAGTAAAAATAAATAAAACGACGAATTAACTAAAACTCGAGTGAATTTGTAATAATTTACGGGAAATAAGAATAATTTGATGAAATTCATAAAAATTCAAGGTAAGTTAAAAAAAAATCAAGTGAATTGAAAATATTTCAAAAATATTTGAAAATTCATTGAATTCGTTAAATGTAGAATTAAAAAGAATTCAAAGGAATTTAGAATAAATTAATAAATCGAAGTGTCTCGTCGTCCTGAAATTCGGGACTAGTCCAATATTTTCCATACGCTAGGCTAGTCGTGCAAAAAAATTCGGGACTAGCCCGTACGCTTTTCCAAGTCCCCCAATTTTTCGGGACGACTAGACACAGCCTTAATAAATACTTAAGGTGAGCTCCAAACAAATTCAAATCAATTTTTTAAAAATGAAGAAAATCAAAAATATAACATTTATTTCAGTAAAATTGAAGTAAATAGATCTATGGTCAAATTCAACTAAATTTGAGTATATTGAAACAAAAATTTTAATAATAAAAAACAGTGAATTAAATAGAATTCAAATGAATTTAGAAGAATTCAACATAATTTGGGGAGAATCACAAAAAATTAAAGAGAATTCCACAGGATTGAAAAAAATTCTGGGTAAATTATTCAGAATTCAGGGTAAATTTCAATTGAATTTTAAAAAATCAAATTTTTTTATTGATTTCAGTCAAATTGGAGTGAATTAAGAATTCAAAAGAGTTCAAATGAAATGCAAACTATATTTGAAAATCTATTCAAATGTTTTAAACTCTATGAAATCCCTCACAGCTTGTGATCAAATTTTTGGAATACATTAAAATATTATAAAATCCCGCGAAATTTTATGAAATTTGGTTATATTTCCTGAAATTCTGGAAAATCTATTGAATATCTTGGAAGGTTTTAAACCCCCTAAAATAATTGAAATCCTGATAAAACTTAGGCAATCCTTTGTAAGCTTTTAAAATATCTTAAAACTCTAGAAGTCCTGTAAAATCTTTCCATATCTTTCGAAATTCTAAGAAATCTTTTAAAACCGCATGAAAAATTGTTCAAATTCCTTAAAATCCTTAGAAATCTCTTCGAATTATTTTAATCTGTTAAAAACATCTTTTAAAATTCCCTAAAATATTTGAAATCCTTTGAAGTCTCTTGAAACCCCTTGAAACTTTCAAAATATTGAAAATGCTTTAAAACTTTTTTAAATACCCTAAAGTATTTCAACTTCTTTAAAATGTTTTGAAAACCTTAAAAAAATTTTGAGGTTCATGTAAACTTCTGGGAATTTTTTTAAATACCCTAAAATATTTTGAATTCTTCTAAATCTTTTGAAATCTTTAAAACACTTTGGAATCACTTTAAATGATTAAAATCTATTAAAAATACTTCAGGATATTTCAAATCCTTTAAAATCTATTGAAATACCTTGGGATTTGAAACAAAAAAACATAAAATCTTCAAAATTCTTTGAAATCCCTTCAAATTATTGAAATCAATTGAAAGTGCTTTCGAATCATATAAAACCTTCTAAGATTTTTAATATTCTTCAAAATCTTTGGTAGTACCTTGAAATATTTAAAAATCTTTGAAATCTCACGTAATCCCGCGATTCTTGTGAGTAAATTGTTGAAAATCCATGAAAATATTATAAAATTTCGTGACATTCCACACTCGACATTTCCTGAAATCCTGGACGTTATAACAATATCCTGAAAACTTTTAAAATCCCTTAAAATCGCTGAAATCCTCGTAAACCTTATAAAATGCGCTGGAATCTTCAAATGTTCTAAAACCTTAAAGATCGTATAAAATCGTTCCATATATTTCAAAATTCTTTCTAACAGCATGGAAATTTGTTGAAATCCCTTAAGATTATTAAAATCCTTGAAAATCCCTTGCATTTTTAACTTCTTGAAAATACTTTAAAATCCTTTAAAATAAACTAAAATATTTCAAATCACCTAATATCTTTTAAAATCCCTTGAAATATTTTGAAGAGATTGAACATTACTTGTGATATCCCTAATAGCACGGAACATTCCTGGAACGTTCCCGCACCGTGTAAAATGTCCGCCGGTTGGGAACGTTCCAGTGCAACGTTCAAAACAGAAATTGACATTATTGTTATTATTATTAATAAATATCGCGTAAACCGTGAGCAAAAGGTCAAAATCAATGAGTTTCTAATATGGATATCATATTATAGTGTAATATATGCGGTACTCAAAATTCAAAAATGGCATCCATTTTTACGTATCTCTTACGGTTTACGAGATAATTGTTGTTAAAAATTACAATAACGGAAGCTTCCCCTCAGGTCCTAGTGGAACGTTCCCAACCGGCGGACATTTTACACGTTGCGGGAACGTTCCGCTGGAACGGTCCGAAGGTTCCCGCGGAACGTTCCGTGCTATCAGGGATTTTTAAAATGTCCTACAATCTTTAAAAACCAATGGAATCACTGTAAATGATTGAAATCTGTTAAAAATACCCTAAGACATTTCAAATCCTTGAAATTGCTTGAAAAATTTTTTATCTCTTGTAAATGCCTTTGAATTTTTTTTTAATACCCTAGAATATTTAAAATTCTTTAAAATCTTTTGATTTTCCTTGAAACTTTTTAAAGCTCTTGAAAACATCTTGAACTTTTAAAAAATACCCTAAAAATCTTTAAACTCACTTAAAATCCCTTCAAAATTATTGAAAACTCTTTTTAAAAATTGGAATATTTAAATCGTGGTTAACTCATGTGTTAATTTATTGAAAGAAAGGTGACTAAAAAGTGATTTCAGAAAAAAGTGACTAAAAGTGACTGTGGGGCAACCCGGATTATACTCGATATAGTTATTGAAAGTGCTTCTACACAAATTCCCTGACTTTTAACATTTTTTTTTCAAAATCTCTAATTTTTCCCTGACCTGCGGCCACCTTGAATATCAGAATTCCTATTAAAGTGGAGAGGAACACTAATAAATTTGGTATCAATTGCAATTTTTTAAGTACATATTGTGAATAAACTTGATTTAAAAAAACCAACTAAGCAAAGAAAAAAAACATAATTTCCAAAATTGTTTTTATATTCTTTTAACGCTACATATTCATGAAACATTTTGACTGTAACTTTATAAAATTTCAGTAAAACCTCTACTCAAAATAATTGTTATAGTTAAAAAAAGTATCAGCATAATTTTTACTTTATTGTATTAAATATTAAAATTAACAACTATGTTATATTAAAATCAACACCAATTTTCAATTTGCAAACATTAAAAGATTGCATGCTTTAAATAAGCAAAAATGAAAAAACATGCTTGTGTTATCTGAGTAGCAATAAAATGTAAAATTAATCACAATAGTAATTATTTTAAAAACAGGATGACCGTGAAGACCGACACCCGTCAATTAATGTGGCAATGTATCAATTATAGAATAATAAGTAAACAAAATGATAAATATCAGTACAATTTTTCAAAAGGAATAAAGGGAGATAATATTATTATGATTAAAATGGTCTACACACAAATAATTGTCCTAATATTTTCGAAATTGGAAGACAATATAATGTATGAATGTACGATTTTTATAACTAACCATCTCCAATATGTTTTCATAGTTCACTAGGTTTTAACTCATCTGGAATAAACAGATGGGATTATTAAAACACGTGGTTAATCTTAGAAATATTTTTCAAATTTAGAGAAAATGAGACTTCACAAAATGTTTGAACTAAACTAATTTACATTTCTGAATTATCAAAATTTTATACAGTTAGAGAAAAATAAGTTTATATCGCTGGAAGACATTCCATACTAAAATTAGAATGAATGATTTGTTATGGAAGGGTTTCAAAACACAAAAATAGAGCAAAATTCTTATAAAAGCTGAAAATTTCACAAAAATATGAAACCATTGCAAAAAAACTTGAATGGACTCGTTAAACTAAAATTTCTTTAATTTTCTTAAAATATATATTTTCCCATGGACGTGTTATCCCACAAGATTAGTGAGAGTCAATATTTTTATGAAACAATTTTAAGATTATTATCCAAAAAGAGGTTAGGTTTGTTGTTCTAGCACTTTCTGTGTTTCGCACACCATTAACGCAGTTTAACGTATAATTTGTATTTAAAAAGTGTGTGTGATTAGAACATTAATATGTATGTATAAAAAAAAAGCAAGGCAAAGCTTTCATTTACCATTCGGTATGGCTCCATGGTGAAGATGAAATTATTTTACTCACATTTTCTGTTTATTAAACTGACTTCACCTGAGTAATAAAACTAAAATTAGATAAAAATGACATTCTGAGTTTTGACCCGAGAGAAACCAACCGCGCCGTCACTTTCCCACCCACCCACACTCTGCTCTGCTACACACTGCCACCAATTGACACATATTCACGTTCTAGTAGCAAAATGCAAAGTTGCTAGCGAAGTTGTCATGCCACTTTTGTGTCGATCGCCAATGTAAAAATGGTTATCTGAAATTCAAAAATCAAGAATCATTGATCATTTGATAAAAATCCAATAACCTATCCGAATACTTCCTGGAATCTTTTTCTTTTATATCAAAAATCTTATTTGACATTTCCATTCGAATTTCGTCTGCTAGAGCGCAACTTTTATTCTTGATAACCTAAAAATCTTTATTTTTGTTGATTATCTTATTCTCTATTTTCCCTCTTTTCTGAACTAATTTTTTAATAAGTAACAAAGAAAAAACTTTTGACATTATTTCTTTTAAACTTCAGCTCCTTGTCTTCTTCAACAATATTTTTTCGAATTCGTTAAATGTAATGAAAACAGTTTAAACTATTTCAAATTATCGCGCGCTTTAGTTGAAGTTTCGCGAAAGTTCAAATTGGATAGATGAAAATTTTCTTTTTTTATACAAAATAATAATAAATTTTTCTTAGTTTATTCGCAACACAAAGTTAAGGAGACATTCATTTAGTTTAAAAATAAAAAATTAATATTTTCAGTACTGGTAACTCCTTCTCAGGTAGTTCTGAATTTCAATTTTCAACAAAAAAGATGAATTTTCAAACAAGAAGATTAATTTTCTACCAAAAAGACAAATTTTCAATACAATACACAAAATTTCATTAAAAAAGTTTAACTTTCATCTAAAAAAGGTCAATTTTCTACTAAAAATGGAAGAGCTATATTTTCAGTAAAAAAATTCAAGAACAAAAAAAAAGAATTTTTAACAAAATAGTTAAGTTTTCAACTGAAGAAATAAATTTTTCCTTAAAAAATATGAATTTTCAACCAAAAATTGAATAGTTAAATTTTCAGTTAACAAAATTTTTTTTTCACCAAAGAAATTAATTTTCAACCAAAAAGATGGATTTTTAAGCAAGAAGAACAATTTTCTACTACAAAAGGACAATTTTGAACCACATAGTTAAATTTTCAAATAAAAAGATAAATTTTTAACAAAAAGTGGAATAATTAAATTTTTAGTTAAAAAAAATTAATTAAAAAAAAAAGAAAAATTTAATTTTCTACAAAACAAATAAATTTTTAACAAAAAGGATTAATATCAAACCAAGAAGATTAGTTTCCTAAAAAAATACAAATCTTCGACAAAATATTTTAATTAGCAACCAAGAAGAATTATTTCCTACCAAAAAGTTGAATTTTTAATGAAATACATGAATGTTCATCCAAAAAAGATAAAATTTTCACCAAAAATGGAATAGTGAAATTTTCATTTTAAAAAATTAAGTTTCAAAAAATTAGTTCAGTTTTCAACCAAAGAAATTTATTTTCAATCAAAAATATAATTTTCAGCCAAATAGTTAAATTTTTTAGCAAAAGAAAATTATTAAAAAATACAATGAATTTTCAACAAAATAGTTCAATTTTTTACCAACAAGAGAAAAGTTGAGTTCTTAGTCTAAAAAAATAATTTTTGACCAAACAAAACGAATTTTGAAGAAAAGAATTGAATTTGCAACCAAAGAAATGAATTTTTAACCAAAAATATAGATTTTCAGCCGAATAGTTAAATTTCCCAGTTAAAAAAATTATTTACAACAAAAAAGCAAATTTTTAACAAAGTAGTTAAATTTTTAACCAAAAATAGAACAGTTAAGCTTTTAGTTTAAAAAATTAATTTTTGACCAATCATAACGAATTTTCAACAAAATATTTAAATTTTCGACCGAAGAAACGAATTTTCAAACGAAAATATAGATTTTCAGCCAAATAGCTTATTTTTTTAGTTAAAAAAATTATTTAAAAAAAATTAATTTTCAACAAAATGGTTAAATTTTTTACCAAAAATGTAATAGTTAAGCTTCTAGTTTAAAAAATAAATTTTTGACCAAACAAAACGAATTCTCAACAAAATAATTACATTTTCAACCAAAGAAATGAATTTTCAACCAAAAATTTAGAGTTTCAGCCAAACAATTAAATTATTTAGTTTAAAAAATTATTAAAAAAAGAACAACGAATTTTTAAATAACTAAATTAATTTTCAATCACAATAATATAGATTTTCAGCCAAATAGTTAAATTTTTTAGTTAAAGAATTTACTCAAAAGAAATAACGCATTTTCAATAAAATAGTTCAATTTTTAACAAGAGATGGAAAAGTTAAATTCTTAGTCTAAAAAATTAATTTTTGACCAAAACAAAACGAATTTTTAACAAAATAATTAAATTTTCAACCAAAGAAATAAATTTTCAACCAAAAATATAGATCTTCAGCCAAATAGTTAAATTTTTTAGTTAAAAAAATCATCTACAAAAAAACGACGAATTTTCAACAAATTAGTTAATTTTTTAACCAAAAAAATAACAGTTGAGCTTTTAGTTAACAAAATTAATTTTTGACCAAACAAAACGAAGTTTCAACAAAATATTTAAATTTTCAACCAAAGAAACGAATTTTCAACCAAAAATATAGATTTTCAGCCAAATAGCTAACTTTTTTAGTTAGAAAAATTATTTGAAAAAAAACAATAAATTTTCAACAAAATAGTTACATTTTTTACGAAAAATTTAATAGTTAAGCTTCTAGTTCAAAAAATGAAGTTTTAACAAAAAAAAAATTAATTTTCAACAAAATAATTACATTTTCAACCAAAGAAATTAATTTTCAACCAAAAATATAGATTTTCAGCCAAATAGTTAAATTTTTCAGTAAAAAAAAAATTATCTACAAAAAAACGACGAATTTTCAACAAATTAGTTAATTTTTTAATCAAAAAAAGAACAGTTGACCTTCTAGTTTACAAAATTAATTTTTGACCGAACAAAACGATGTTTCAACAAAATATTTAAATTTTCAACCAAAGAAACGAATTTTCATCCAAAAATATAGATTTTCAGCCAAATAGCTAACTTTTTTAGTTAGAAAAATTATTTGAAAAAAAAACAATAAATTTTCAACAAAATAGTTAAATTTTTTAACAAAAATTTAATAGTTAAGCTTCTAGTTTAAAAAATTAAGTTTTAACCAAAAAAAAAACGAATTTTCAACAAAATAATTACATTTTCAACCAAAGAAATGAATTTTTAACCAAAAATTTAGATTTTCAGCCAAATCATTAAATTATTTAGTTAAAAAAATTATTTACAAAAGTACAACGAATTTTTAACTGAACAAATTAATTTTTGATCACAAGAAGAAATCGGTTCTATTTTACTAAACGCGAAAAAAACAAATTATGAAATTCTTGTGTGCGACTATTCTTCAATTTTTGTTTCGGTATACAGACAATATAATTTTAAACCATAAAAGATTTCAAAATATTTTTAACCACGTGTGACCTGGAAATTTAGGAAAAGCTCAGAACTTTCTTCAAGATAAGTTACTCAAAATCCTTATTTAAAATTTAAAATTTCGCGGCACATTCAAT
>JAUELO010000135.1:11440746-11452252 GCA_032357855.1 Amphibolips quercusostensackenii
AATTATTATAGAGTGCTGTGTCGTCTGGTGAATGACCTTTAATTAAGTGAATTATCAGTCTTAAATTTTGTTTAGCTGCGAAATTTGCCTTTATTTAATTTCATTAAAAAAAAAAAAAATAATAACAAGATCCAGGAAAAACTGTTTCAGATTTTAAATAAGATTGATCAAATCTTATAATGAATATTAAACATCAAATAAATTTGTAAGAAAAGACTATGATAATCTTCTGTGATTTAAATTTAAAAAATTATATTTCAATCAAATGTGTTATTAGTTCACTTGAAAAGTAAAACAAACTGTAACTATCAATGAATTTTGGCAGCTTGAGAATAAGAAAGTAAAATTTGTTTTTCTTGAAGAATTAAAAAAATTGTATAGGATGCTCTAAAAAGCTGAAAACTGGTTTTAAAATATTCAGAGAAAAATTCCATAAATGCTTCTAGAATATTTATTATTTTTTCAAGTCTGAGTCTGACAAATTTAAATCAGTGCTTAAAACATTTTCCTAAAGGGACCGACTAAATCACTAAACTCTTTGAATTTAGCGATTAGTCTTTTTTTAAAGAATAGAGGTTTGTAAAATTAAAAATTAACAGAAAATGTTCCTAAAGCTTCAAAACAAAACAGTAGATAAGATAAACTTTTTTTTTTGAGTCTCCAATTACAACTTACCGAATACTAGGTCAGATAATAAGTTCATGTAAAGTGATAACTTTAAATGGTTTTACCAGTTTTGCTCAAATGATATTTTCCGAGACTCGTTTGTCATTTTTTTATGAATCACTATATATAACATTATAAATATAATTCTAAGTTCGTTACCTGTACGTTTATCTTGACTGAAAACTAATTGCTTTTTGGGAAGCGGAAGCCAAACTAAAATTACGTAAGTGATTTTTCTTGTCTGATAAATAATTCATCTTGTTAAGTTTTTTCCTGATGTAATATTTTCAACTCCTGATAAATATTTTCTGAATTTCCTGAGTAATGCTGTTGAAGATAAACGTGCATCAATAAAAAAGAATTCTGAATCATTTTTTCCGCATATCTTAACTATCGTATTTCCCTTCTTTAAAACGCATGCACACCACAATACTAACAACTGGAAGGGTGGACTTTCATTCCTATCTAGGGTAAGATTATTAATTGATAATAAATGAAAATTCAAGTTGTCAATTTGATAATTTAGCAGCAAATATGCATGACAATTTTTATTAGAAATACAATTTGAATGCGAAATACTCATTCTCAAGTAGGTCTTTCTGAATCTTTTTCAATATTTTCGGATGTCTATTTTTTCTACTTCAATAATCAAAACGCTGATGTAAAATAATTGCAGGTGGTTCCATTCAAGCATCGAAAAGTCATCAATGTAAGAGCAAAAAGATTAATCGGTGTGTTTGTTTCACAAAGAAAGTTAAAAAAAAATACACGGTCAGAATTTGTAGAAAAGATTAGACAAGTTTATTTTACTGCACTTAGCAATAAGACGAAATTGCCTATTCTGAACATTTTTTTAGAAGTTTCCTGTGATGAGTTTTAAATTAATAGCCAATTAAAAAGTCAGAAGTACCTCAAGTAATGATTGTCTTGTGTAAGTCTCTTTACCAGGTAATATCGAGACTTATCTGATTTAAAATCTATGGTTAATTGAATGAAAATGACTACAAAAGTCAGTTCAAAGATATAGATTATTGCAGTATAAGTAGGAAAGTACTGACTTTATTGAAATTATTGAATACATTTTTTCTGACCTAGCTCTCTTTAAGTAACCAGGAAACTGTCGGCAACTAAAAAATCTGGTCTGTCTCGTGTATGAATGCTTTTTTTTCTATAAAGCATGCTATTTTTCACAATATCTTCCTTACATCAGGTTATTATTATCAGTCACGTTACGCAACTAAATACGGCTTATTAATAATTAATAATTATGAAAAATCATGCCACTAGCATTAAACTACAACGACAAGTCAAGGCGAGACTCGAGAAGTCAAGCAGATGGCAGTTTTTGTCAAGCGAGACAGCTTCTTTTTTAATTTTTTATGAAAACTCGAGAATATTTTTTTCTCACGAGACTTAATCTGTTTAATTAAAATTTTACTATCTAATTTCAGCAGCGAAAAAAGAGTCTGGCATTCATTAATCGTGTCAGATGTCTCTATTATAAAGAGGATTTAATTGTTTCGGTAAACGTGACTTTTATATGGAAAGAAATGTTGTTTACCCAAAACTTTCAAGTCAATTGATTTAACTTGTCATTTTCATTTAACAAATTGTATTTGTGGATTGATAAAATAGAGGAACAAAAATATACACCTACGGAAGGATTTACGAAAGGAAGTAGACGTGACGTTTATTTGTTTTCTCTAAAAATATTTTGATGACTATTTTACTTTCATGCACTTCTATTTCGGAAGTTTACGACACTGGCAGAAAAATTATTTTTGTCTTTCTGTACCTCGAAGAAAAAAGCAAGCAAACAAGAGAATGATTTTAAGCTGAAATCTACTTTCAATTTGAAAGATTTTTTAATGGTTTCATTTGATCATTAGAGCGCTTGGTGCTGAAAATTTTTGTGATTTTTCGCATGCTGAGATGTTATGTTTAAATGTTATGCCACACAGCGTGAAACGCATAAAACTGTATACACATCTTCATTTCAGTCACGTATTTGTCCAATTTATAGGAAGAAAAAACCTGGAATGGAGAAGTGAGACGAGGCTTAATGTTTGTTCTCGATTTTCAGGTGCTCAATCAAGAGGTAAAAAAGGAGAACCCACTTCAATTCAAATTTCGTGCCAAGTTCTATCCCGAGGATGTTTCAGAGGAACTCATCCAGGACATCACTCTGCGCCTCTTCTATCTTCAGGTAGAAATCAATTTGTTTCTTAATATTTCGTGTATTGAGAAATATGATTCTATAAGGTTCTGAATGTTTAAAAATTTTTTTGGAATAGGAATCAACTCATCTGATAAAATATATGAAAATGGCTTTGGTTTTCTTTAATTAATTTTTCTAACTCGTTTTCTAATTAAGATGACTTTGATATTAATATTCTAGTGAGTTAAAAATTCACTGACTTGGAACTATTGGGTAGCAGTTTGATACTTTAATTTTCAATAAGAAGTTTTAAAAAATGTACAATAAATAACAGGGAAAACAGCGGGTCAGGGTAAACCTGTAAATCAGGGAAAAATCAGGGTATTTCTTTGGGATAGGGAAAGTCAGTGAATTTGAAAAAAATGCAAAAGTCAGGGAATTTCTGCAAGAAGCACTATAGTTACTGTCTAGAATAATCAGGGCTGACACACAATCGCTTGATCGAGTTTTTACCACATTTTAGTAATATTTGTAAGGTAGTCACTTTTTTGGAATAAGAATATCACTTTAGTCATTCTTCTGTCAATAAATTAACACATGGGTTAACCGCTATTGAATTCAGGTCTATACTTATTTCTGAATTTTTGAAAATTCTTCTGAAGTATTTTAGTGTATTTTAAAATATTCCTACCATTTTGAGCAGATTTCAATAATTTAAAAAGGACTTCAAAGAATTTACAAGATTTTAGGGTATTTAAAAAATTTTCCATTGATTTTCAAGAGCATTAAAAAGTTTCAAGGTTTTGCATAAGATTTCAAAGGATTTGAAATATTTTCGGGTATTTTAAAAGATTGCGAAGTATTTTCAATGGATTTTAATAATTTGATGGGAATTCGAAGGATTTTAGGCTATTTTTTAAAAAACAAAAAAAATTTCAAGATTTTCAAAAAGTTTCAAGGGAATTCAAAAGATTTCAACGGATTTTAAATATTTCAAGATATTTTAGAAGATTCCAAGGGATTTTTTAAGAGTTTTGAGTTTTATAATATTTTAATAGATTTTAACAAATTTATTCAAAAAATTGAGGGATTTCATGGGATTTCAAAGATTTTCATATATTTCAAGGTATTTTCAAAGATTATAAAGGATTTCAAAGATTTTAAAGAATTAAAAGATTCCACGTAATTTTCAATTGATTTACGGTATTTGAAAAAAATTCAGAGTAATTTTCAAGAGCTTTAACAATTTTTAGGGGATTTTGAAAGATTCCAAGGCATTTTCAAATGATCAAGAAAGTTTTAAGGGATTTTTAAGGATTTTATTAGTTTTAAGGTATTTTAAAAAATTCATGACGCTGTAAAGAATTTCTTATAATTTCGGAAGATTTGAAACGATTTTATAGAACCTTGTTGCAGGACTTCTTAAAAAATATTTTTTTAAATTTCAGTGGATTTTACAAGATCATCGAGGATTTATATTATTTTAAGGGATTTGTAAAGCTTTCAATGTATTTTAATAAATTTTCCGGTATTTTGAGAAATATCAAATTTATAGAATTTCACGGAATTTTATAATATTTTAATAGATTTCAAAGAATTTATTCACTCGAATTCGCTTTGATTTCTCCAGGTTTCAAAGATTTGAAGAGATTTTCAAATATTTTTTGTAATTCATTGAATTTATTTGGAATTCACTATGAATTTTTTTAGTTTTTGTTTGATTTTATGCTAAAGTGTTTCAAACTCACCTTGAATTCTTATTAATTTCACCAATTTTTTTTCAATTCCCTTCAGTTTTTTAAACTTATTCTAAACTTACTGCATTAGTGTATTTTTTGGTATTTTTAATTGTCTTCAATTCACTTAAATTTTTGTTTACAATTTACTATACATTTTTTATGAAATTCTTCTTATTTTCCTTAAATTACTCCAAATTCACTGCAATTTTATTGAAATCAGTGGAACTTTTTGGATTAATTTTTTTTCAATGTATTTTAATTCATTTGAATTTGACTTCAGTTGTTTTGAAGTCTTATGAATTTATCCTAAATTTGTATAAGTTGACCTGTAATCCCTACAAATTTCATTCAATTCTTTGTAATTCTTTTCAATTCTTTTAAATTCAAAAGCACATTAGTCACATTATTAATGCACATTAGTCATTTTTAAACTCTTTTTGGGTTAGAAATTAGTCACTTTTGGTCTTTTTTGGTTTTATTGGGTCAATTTTTCACTTTTTTCAAGTAAATTAGATTGTGGCAGCCCTGAGAGTAATAAATTAAAAATAATTAAATTTAAATTTAAAATTGTTTTATTTCGTTTACAAAATATTCTATGTTAAAAATGTTACAAGATTAGAATTTTGGTCTTTGAATATTAATGGTCTGTGAAAACGTAAAATTAGTCAAGGAAAAGTCAGGGAATTTTGAAAATGAAGTTTTGCGGACACTCTGAAACAAGGAATTTCTAATCAGATGGGGAAAGACAGTCAAGAAATATGAATAGAAACTAATGTTCTATTTTCCAGGTGAAAAATGCCATACTCACAGATGAGATTTATTGTCCACCTGAGACTTCCGTGCTTCTCGCCTCGTATGCAGTACAAGCTAGATACAATGACTACAATAAGGGAATTCACACCGCTGGATTCCTGGCAAACGACCGTCTGCTTCCGCAGCGTGTCATGGACCAACATAAGATGAGCAAAGAGGAATGGGAAACCTCGATTACTAATTGGTGGCAGGAACATCGTGGCATGATTCGCGAGGATGCGATGATGGAATATTTAAAAATTGCTCAAGTGAGTATTTCTATTAACTCAGATTTTTAATTTTCAATTCTACTTCTCTCAATGAAAGAAAACTGATGAGTTTGGATGTTATCTTAGGATTTGGAAATGTACGGAGTGAACTACTTCGAGATCCGCAACAAAAAGGGAACCGAACTCTGGTTAGGAGTCGACGCTCTTGGCTTAAACATCTACGAAAAGGATGACAAACTCACCCCGAAAATCGGTTTTCCCTGGTCCGAGATTAGGAACATTTCCTTCAATGACAGGAAGTTCATAATCAAACCGATTGACAAAAAAGCACCAGACTTTGTTTTCTTCGCACCCAGGGTCAAGATCAACAAGAGGATCCTGGCTCTCTGCATGGGAAATCACGAATTGTATATGCGAAGGCGCAAACCTGACACGATCGACGTCCAACAGATGAAGGTAATGAAAGTTTAATCTTCATAGAATTAAATTCACATTATTACAGGGTGTCTAACCGGGAAACTGGGAAAAGGACAGAAATTTTTTTCATCAAGAAAAACCGTGAATTTGATTCAGTGACCGGGATTTTTTCTCTCGAGTGTCCTAAAATTCAAATTAAAAGGGTTTTGATAGTTAGGGAACGTCCATTAATTACGTATGGATGATTTTTGAAATTTAGACCCCCTCTATTGTGAGGATTCATAAGTTTTTGGGACCCCCTCCCCCTTCTTAAGTAACATTCTATATTTTTTACTAAAAATATGAAGAATATATCAATTATTTTTATTGTAAACGAAATTTCACAAGATTTCAAGAAATTGCAGATTCTTGATCTCCATAAAGTTTTAATCCAATCTGATTATGTTTCGAGAAAGTCTCGACTTTGTCTGGAAATTATTAGCATTAATCACTAATTTGAAAGAATTTTAAGAGATTTTGAAATATTGCAAAAGAAGTCACGGGATTTCAAGAGATACCAAGATATTTTCACGAATTTTGATTTCAGGGGATTTGAATCAGATTTCGAAGATTTAAAGGGGTTTGAAAGGATTTTATAATATTTCAAAATATTTTGCGGAATTTTGAGGATCTTATCCGGTTTCAAGGAATTTTTAACGGATTCTGAAGTTTTCAAGCTATTTCAAGGATTTCAAAATATTTCACGGAATTTTAAAGATTTTTAAGGGATTTACAAAGTTTTTAAAGGATTTCGATGGATTTATAGGGAGCTCAATTGTTTCAAAGGGATTTAAAGAGATCATATACGATATCCATGCAATTCATAAGTTTTTCTTGAAATATTCACATTATTTAAAAAATTCTAAGGGATTTCCAACTTGACCGGGAAACCGGAAAATGACCGGGAATTTTTTTCTGATTGCAGTAAAATGTATGTTTTTATTATTTAAATCAATTTTGTTTAAAAATTCTTCTTGTCGGTTGAAAATTGAAGTATTTTTCTTAAATATTTATTATTTTAGTTGAAAATTCATTTGTTAGGTTGGAAATAAAATTACTTGGTTAAAAGTTAAACTCTTTTATCAAAAATTATTTTAACTTTTTAACATTCAAAATTATTTTTTAGTTGAAAATTCGTTCTTTTTGGTAGAAATAATCTTCTTGGTTGAAAATCGATCTTTCTGGTTTGAAATCTAACTATTTTAGTCAAAGATTTACAATTTTAGTTGAAATTTAATCACTTTGTTTGAAAATGTAATTATTTTTTTTAATTAGTTTTTTAGCTGAATGTAATTTTTTAACTGAGAATGTAACTTACTCTACTCGAGTATTGAAAATTATCTTTTTCTTTGAAAGTTAATCTTCTTGTTTAAAAATTATTCTTATCTATTAAAAATTCAAGTATTCCAGTTAAATATTTATTATTTTAGTTGAAAATTCATCTTTTACGTTGGAAATAAAATTACTTCGTTAAAATTTGAACTCTTTTGTTGAAAATTATTTTTTTTTTTCTTAAAGATTTATAGTTTTAATTAAAAATTCATTTCTTGGGTTGAAAATTATTTTTCCTTTGGATGAAAAGAAATTTTTTCACGAGAATTTAACTATTTTGTTCAAAATTTATTCCTTTTTTGGTTGAAAATGTATATCAGTTATATATTCCGTAATATTAATTAAAAACTCATTTCTTTGTCTAAACATTCATTTTTTAACTCAAAATTTAGTCACTCAATTTTTGGTTTAAAAATGATCTTTTTCAGTTGAAAATTCATCTTTTTGGTAGAAATTAATCTTCTTGGTTAAAAATTCATCTTTTTGGTCTAAAGTTCAATTATTCCGTTTAAATATTCATCATCTTAGTTGAATATTTCATGATTTTAGTTAAAAATTGATCTGTTTAATCCCTATAAAATTTTAAAATCCTTGGAGATTCAATAAAGTCCTTTAAATCTGGCGAAATCCTTTAAAATACCTTAAAATCTCTTAAAATCTCTTAAAATCTCTTAAAATCTCTTAAAATCTTTGAAATCGCTAAGAATCCCTTGACATTTAATTCAATTTATTTTACAAAATTTTTTGAAATCCCTTGAAATCTTTTTTTTTGTAATCGTACAAATCCATAAACATAAATAATAACCATTTGAAAATCCCTTGATCATAAATTAAATTGAACTTATTTATTAAATTTTTAATGTTTGGAGTTGCTAGGAATCCCTTAAAATTTTATTTAATGTATTTTCTAAAGTTCTGTAGAAATCGCTTCAGATCTTTGGATATCCTACAAATTTCTTCAAGATCCCTTGAAATTTTTGAAATCTCGATTGCAGAGAGTTACACCAGATTGCAGGAGTGATGTCCCTCGCAAAAATGATATGATTATAAATCTGAAATTTTAAATTTTTATAATAATATTAATGAGAATTGTTTAGAATTCAGTAATTATTGAAAAGTTCTTTGGATTTGCATTGATTAATATTTGTACAATAAATTCTTGGTAAGTTAGTCTGCAACCTGTAGAATGTGTTGAAGTTGAGTAGAATTGACTGGATTTTTAAAAAAGTAGACCTGAAATTTTTCAAAAGTACACCATTCTTCTGTATCAGCCCTGATAAGTTTTATTTTCATATTTGATAGGTATCTAAATTCTTATCCTTCTGCCTGATGATGAATGTTATATTTGCTACTTTTGAGCGCCGTGATAAAACCTATAATATCTGAAGGCATTAAAAATAATTATTAAGTTTTATTACAAAGAACAAAGCACAGGGGATTATAATCAAAATTGTTTAAAGGCTCAAGCAAAGGAGGAAAAGCTTGCGAGAGAAAGGCAGAGGGAGAAGCTCCAATTGGAGATCGCGGCGAGGGAACGTGCTGAAAAGAAGCAGCAGGAATATGAGGAGAGGCTGAGAAACATGGCAGAAGAGATTCAGAGGCGACAGGCGGAATTAAGCGAAGCGCAGGAGATGATTCGTCGCTTGGAAGAACAACTGAGACAGTTGCAGGCTGCTAAGGAGGAACTGGAAGATCGTCAGAAGGTAAATTTAGTTTTCAGATAAGATTAAATTATATTTGCCTTTTGTTAAAGTGAAAATTTCAATCAAATTATCCACTCTTTTACAGGAACTAACAGTCATGATGGAAAAATTGGAGCGTTCTCACAAGATGGAAGCCGCTGAGCGAGCTAAACTTGAACAAGAGATTAGAGCTAAGCAAGATGAGGTCCAACGCATCCAATCCGAGGTGGAAGCTAAGGACGCGGAGGCTAGAAGGTTACAGGAAGAAGTTGAATCTGCTAGGTAAGTTCCGAGTCTCGAAACTGAATAATTTTTTGTAATATTTATATTAAATTTAGAATCGTTTCAATTTCATCTTGAATAACCCGGAAATTTTTGGGATTTTTTTCGGATTTTTGGGTAGCGACTGTAAATCATCTAGGAAAAATCAAGGAAATTGAGAATAAAAATAATCGGCTAGTATGGACGAATAAAGGGTTTTGATAGTAATTTATCAAACATTAAAAAAATATATTAAAACTAAAAACCTGGAATTCTGGAATCTTGGATTTGATTTTTTAAAATTCTTTGCTTATAAAACATTTGTGATATCAAAATCCGAAGAGTTATTTAAGTCTTTTGGTCTTTTTGTATTTGTTATAATCTTGTAGTATTTTGACATTTAAAATGTGAAGAAGGTCAAAGTATAAATTTTTTCTGATACTCACAAATTATGAAAATTATTAGTTTAAAATATCGATGTTAATTCAGTTTCAGGATTAGAATTTTCGATTTATAGATTTTAAAATATTTAATTGTAAAGATTTCAAACGGTTTCCATTGAGTTCACAAGGTTCTCAAAAGATGTAGAAAGATTTAGGAATATTTCAAAAAGTTTAACTAAAGATTTTAAAGCTTTCAAATGCGTGTGTACAACAGATTTCAAAGATTTCAAACGATTTCACAGTATTTTAGAAGGTTTCAAAAGATTTTACAAACATTTCAGATATTTCACCATGATTTCAGGAAAATTTCAAATATGTCAAAAGATTTTAGAAGGTTTTAAAGATCTCACAGAGATTTCAAGGATTTCAAAGATATCACAAAGATTCCAATTCAGAAAGGCGTCTAAGGATTTCAAAGATTTCAAACAATTTCAAAAGATATCAAAAGGTTTCAAAAGACTTCACACAAATTTTAGAAAGGTTTCAGGTATTTAAAAGATTTTAAAACATTTCAGAAGGTTTCTAAAGAATGTAGAATGTTTTTCAAAATTTCAAGAGTTTCACAAAGATTTCAAAGACTTCACAAAGATTTTAATGATCTCGCAAAGATTTCACTAAGATTCAAAAGATATCTCGAAGGCGTTGTACATTAAATCGCAAAGACTCAAAAGATATCACAGAGGCGTTGTACGTTAGATTTCAAAGGTTTTAAAAGATTTCAAAAGGTTTCAAAACATTTCAGAAAGATTTCAAAGATTTCATCAAAAGATTTTAGAATATTTGGAAAGATTTCAAGGCTTCAAAGAGTTCACAAAGATTTTAAAGATTTCACAAAGATTCAAAGGATTTCACATAGACTTTGTACATCAGATAACAAAGATTTCAAACGATTTCAAAAGATTTTTGAAGATTACAAAAGATTTCACCTAAGATTCAAACAATGTCTCGAAGGCGTTGCACATTGGACTTCAAAGATTCAAAATATTTTTACAAAAGCGTTGTAAATTAGAGTTTAAAGTTTCAAAAAATTTCACAAAGGTGAGGTTCATCAGATTTCAAAGATTCAGAGAGATTTCTTGAAGATTTTAAAAGGTTTCAAAAGATTTGAAAAGAGCACACAAAGGTTTTAAAGATTTCAAAGATTTCAAAGAATTCACAAAGATTCAAAAGATTTCACAAAGGCATTGTAGATTAGATTTCAAAGACTCAAAAGATTTCAAACGATTTCAAAAGGTATCAAAAGATTTTTAAAAATTTGACGGAGATTTCAAAGATTTTACAAAGATTTTAAAGATCTCAAAAAAATATCACTAAGATTCAAAAGGTTTCTCGAAGGCATTGTACATCAAATTTCAAAAGGTTACAAACTATTTCAAAAGGTTTCAAATGATTTTTGAAGATTTGAAACGATTTCAAAAGATTTTAAAACGATTTTTTAAAGTTTAACAAACATTCCAAAGATTTCACAATGGTTTTAAAGGTCCCACAAAAATTTCACTAAGATTTAAAAAAAAAATTCAAAGACGTTGTACATCAGGTTTAAAAGATTTCGAATGATTTCAAAAGGTTTCACAAAGATTACCAAAGATTGAAAGTTAAGATTCCAAAATTAATTGCTCAAAATTTGTTAGTGACTTGCAAATTTTATTTTAAAGTTTGACATCATCAGTTGGGGTTAAGTGACAATTTAAAAAATATTATCGAATCCTGAAATAACCTTTAAAGCAGCATTTTTTATGTTTCGAAA
>JAUELO010000135.1:11500755-11511900 GCA_032357855.1 Amphibolips quercusostensackenii
CGAAGCGCGAGACCCGAAAGACGCGCGCCCTAGGCACGCTCAAACTTGCGAGCCGCGCGCGTAGCGCTCGATGAGAATGTGCCCGCGCGGCGGGCAGATTTTTTAGTTGACAATTCAACTGTTTGGTTGAGAATTCATATATTTGGTTGAAAAATCATCTTTTGGTAGAAAATTAATCTTTTTGGTTGAAAATTCAACTGTTTGGTTAAAGAATAATACATCTGATTGAAAATGATATATTTTTACTTAAAAAGATAGGAATTTGAAGTGGATTAAATTGTATTTGATGCAGTACCCAAATTAATTTTACCAAAATATGCACTACATTTTAAGTATAAGAAGATACAAAACAAACTTGTCGGCCCATTTATTTTTTGACAATCTCAGGCCTGTATAACAGATGCTATGTACTTTAGAACAATTTACTTTCTTGAATAGGAAGTACATAGAAGATGTCTTGAAGACAAGGGGATTACGAAAGAGTCTACATTTTCTGGAAAGACTGCACACTTCCGTTCTTCGGAAAGCAAGACTCGCATTAGAAAAGCCTCACGATGCCTGTGATAATATTGCCAATGAAGAATACGAAGGCGATCAAGAATTGAAACGCTATGGAGCTTGGAGTAAAGAAGCTAAGGAATTGAATCTTCCTTCTTATAGGTATTCAAATATTTTTTTTATCATCCGTTTTACAAGATTTTACTGTTTGGAAAAGAAGAGTCATTTCTTTCAGTGAAACTATAATATTTTATATAATATTTTCTCATCAGGGCAGCCTTCGTATTTCTTTCTCGTGTCCCATTGGACGTTATCCACGAGTTCCTAAGAATGAGACTAGAACAGAAACCTGATCAACCAAGCCCATTATCGGTTAGACAGTTAATGCGAGAATTGCGCGAAGGTCTTAGGATCGCTTGTATTCATCGTGATAGATTTTCCACGCATTCTTCCGCAGCCATGGCTTTTGAAGAAACCAGCAGTTCTCTTTTCCAACAGGAATTAGAAGAATTCGACGGAAGTTTGAAAGCAGTTTTCGAAGTCTATATCGATTACTTGAAACAGTGGGTTGAAATGGTAAATCACGATAGTTTTCATAAAAGTCTGATCATGGATGAATGGAATTTCGTCAAGTCTATCGCTGATGATATCGTCGATGGTTATTCAATAGCCGGAAAGAAGTTTTGGTAAATATTCTGTGTTATCGATGGATTGACCGCTCGAATTTTGAGTGTACACGAGACTTCGAGATTTTAAAGGTTTCAAAAGGTTTGAAACATTTTTCAAATATTTTAGAAAGGTTTCAAAGATTCCTAGAGATTTCACAAATATTTAGATGATTTTCCAAAGATTTCCAAGATTTCAAAAATTGCAAGAGATCTCAAATAATTCAAAATATTTCATAAGATCGCATGAAGATTTCAACAATTTCAAAGGATTTCAATGATTTTGCGAAGACTTTACAAAGAATATTATAGATTTGAAAAGTTTTGAAACATTTTTTAAATATTTTAGAAAGGTTTCAAAGATTCCAAGAGTTTCACAGAAATTTCAATGATTTCCAAAAGATTTCAGAAATATTTCTAAAAGATTTCTAAAAGATTTTAACTATTCCAGAATATTACAAAAATGTTTTAATTTCCCAAGGATTTCACAAATATTCCAAAAATTGCAAGAGATTTCCAAGAATTTAAATTATTTCAGAAGATTGCATAAAGATTTCAACAATTTCAACAGATTACAATGTTTTCACAAAAACTTCACAGATTATTTCATTTTAAAGATTTAAATGATTACACAAACGTTTCAAAATATTTCACAAAGGTTTCAAAGAGTTGAAAAATATTTCAAGATTTCACAATGATTTTTCAAAGATTCTAGAAACATTTCAAGGATTTCATAAAATTTTCCAAATATTTTAATGATTTTCCTAAAATTTCAAAAATATTTTACAAATATCTTTCAAAATATTTCAAAGCTTTCAGAACGATTTCAAAAGATTTAAAATACTTCATACAGAAGTCAAAAAATTTCAAAGAGCTCATGAAGATTTCTAAATATTTCAATATATTTCAAGGGATTCGAAATATTTCAGAAGGTTTCAAAGATATCACAAAGATTTCAAAATTTTACAAAGATTTCAAAAGACTTCGCAAAAATTAAAAAAGATTTAAAAGAATTCAAAAAGATTGTAATAAAATTTCAAAGTTTTACAAAGATTTTTCAGAGACTTTAGAAAAATGTTAAAGATTTGAAAAGATTTCACAAAGATTTTTGGGATTCTCTAAAAATTGATCAAATTTCACAAAGGTTTCAAAATATTTCGAAGTATTCAAAATATTTCAGCCAATTTCAAAGATTTCGTAAAGATTTCAATAATTTTTAAAGATTTCACATCGATTTTGAGGGTATCAAAAGATTTTAAAAAATCCGCAAAAATTTCAATTGTTTTACAAAGATTTTAAGGATTTCGAAAGATTCCAAAACATTTAAGAAACATTGCAATGATTTTACGAATATTTCCAAGGCTTCAAAAGATTTCACAAAGATTTTAAAGTTTTTACAAATATTTCAGAAGATTTCACAAAGATTTCAAAGATTTCATAATGAATTCAAAGATTTCATAATGAATTCAAAAGATTTCGAGGATTTCATAAAGAATTTTAAAGATTTCAAATACTTTATAAAGATTTCAAAAGATTTCAATACAGTTTAAAGGATTCAAAGTATTTTAGAAAGTTTCAAAGATTTCAAAAGGTTTCAAAAGATTTCACAAAAATTTTAAAGTTTTACAGAAATGTCAAAGACTTCACAAAACTTTCAAAAGATTTCACGAAACTTTCGCAAGATTTTAAAGAATTTAAAAAGATTTTAATAAGATTTCAAAAGATTTCACAAAGATTTCAAAGTTTTACGAAAATTTCAAAAGATTTCACAAAAATTCTAAAAGATTTGAAAGAATTGAAGAAGATTCCAAACGATTTCACAAATATGTGAGTGATTTCTTAATAATTGCAAAGATTTCACAAAGGCTTCAAAAAATTTCAAAGTATTCAAAATATTTTAGAACATTTCAAAGATTTGATAAAGATTAAAAAAATTTGCAAAGATTTTACATAGATTTTAAAGGTATCAAAAGATTTCAAAAGTTTCATAAAGATTGCAATGGTTTCACAAAGATTTCAATGATTACGCAAAGATTAAAAAAATTTCAAAAAGATTTTAAGGATTTCATAAAGAATTCAAAAGAATTTGAAAAGATTCTAAGGAATTTAAAAAGATTTTAATAAGTTTTTAAAAGATTTTACAAAGAATTCAAAGTTTTACAAAGATTTCACAAAAATGTCATAAAAATTTCAAAAGATTTTAATAGATTTGACAAAGAGTTCTTAAAAGGTTCTAAAAAAATTTCAAAGGTTCCAAATGATTTCACAAATATTTATATGATTTCCCAAAGATTTCACAAGGAATTAAAAATATATTAGAAGGTTTCGAAGATTTCAAAACATTGTACAATTCTCAAGGATGTCAAAAGGATTTAAAATATATTAGGAGATTTCAAAGATTTGATAAAGAATTCAAATATTTCTCAAATAATTCAAAAGATTTCACAATTTTTGAAGATGTCGAAAGGTTTTGAAATATTTTAAAATATTTCCAAGACTTCGTAATGATTTTAAATATTTTCTAAGATATTTTAAAAGATTTTAAGGTTTTCAAAGATTTCAAAAAATTTGAAACATATTCCACAAATATCTTTCAAAAGATTTCAAACATTTCACATATATTTCAAGAAGATTTAAAAAGATTTTTCCTTAAATTTCTCAAAGATTTAAAAAGATTTCAAAGAGTTTAAAATATTTTAGAAGTTTAAAAAAATTTCATAAAGGTAATAAAATAAAAGGATTTTTTCGGGATTCAATCATGTGCAAAACTACAAATCTTGCCGACGTTTCGTGAACGTTGCAGTACATGAAACGTCGGCAAGATTTGTAGTTTTGAATATGATTGAAACCCGAAAAATCCTTTTATTTCATAAAGATTTCAAAGATTTCACAAAGATTTTAAAAGCTTTCACAGTTTTCGAAGATTTCAAAAGATTTGGAAATATTGCAATGATTTGACAAGACTTTCGCAAAGTTTTAAAAAGATTTCACAAAGATTTCAAAGATTTCAAAAATTTCAAAAAGATTTGGAAGATTTCACGAAGGCATGCACATCAGATTTCAGTGATCAATCCCACATACGGTGTTGAAGCGAAATTAATGATTAATTTAATAAATGGATGATGTTAATATATTATTGATATTTTAATAGTGAAATTGTCCAGACAATGATAGGACAGGTTATACAATTCTTGACTAAAAGACCGGAAGAATTGAAGGAAAGTCAACCATCGAATGAAGACGATGAATTGTCAGCAAGGTGAATAATAATTGTTTCTCTACATTTAATTATTACAGGGCTCGGACTCGCGCCACTATTGTCACTATTTGATGCTTTTTTGGGGTGATGCCACTATTTTGAAAAAATGCCACTATTTACTCATATTTGACCGCTGCTGCTATTCTTTCTTCACTTTCCCCTTAAATATATTTTCGAATTTTGATGACTGGATAAAATAGCATGTCTACCATCTCAATTACAGAAATATATATGGAAAAATAGTCCCAAAAGTTAATAATAGAAAAATTAATTTAAAATATTCTTAATTCATCTATCATTTATTTCCAAAACTTCAGATTGTGCGACGTTTTCGACTCAATGAAGAAAAATCTTTCTAAATTGTAAGATTTTACTTTGTACTTATTATTATTACATATTATTATTTGTCGATATATTTTCAATTGAATATCGTTCAAAAAATAGTTATATGTAGAATTGAAAGAGTTTCAAAATCAGCAATTTGATTTAACTACATTTAAATTAGAATCGTTCAATGTTAAGAAAGCTTAGAATTTAACTATTCAAAAATAAGTAAGTTTTAAATTTAACAATGTTTAAAGAAAAGTAGGATTAAAAAATGAAGCATTAATTTTTTATTGATATCAAAATTTTAAAAGTTTTTCTTCGAAAATAGTTCAAATTAGAAAACCTTCCCAAGTTTGTGTAATAATAATTCATATAAGAAAGATTTGGGTTTGGAAAAGAATGTAGTTGAAATTTAACGGAACAAAAAATTGAAATTTTCCGACTTTGCAAGAAGTTAAATTCATGAAAAAACTGGAATCCAGAAATTATTCCAAATTGAAAAAACCCATAAATTAACCAAATTTTTTAATTCAGGCGACTAAAGTTCATAGTGCGTGGACTTTCTGTCTCGTTTGAAAATAATGCAAGTTTATGAGTTTAAAATATAAAAAATATATATAATTTAGACCTGAATCAATCCTTTCATTGAAGAATTGTTTAAAGTATGTAGAAATTTTTGGGATTTATATCTCTTCAAAATCAGGTTAAGAATTTTTTTTACCCTTGAGAAAATCTGTAAAAGGCCTAGAATTTGGATATAAAAGTTCTGTACAACCCTGATTTGAAATTCGAGTTAAGAAGTTTCATACAAAATTTCACCAAACGATAAAAAAATATTAAAATAGTACTTCCATAAATTAAGATTAGAATTTATGCAATAAAATCGTTTAGAAATTCAAAATATCTTTATAGAATGCAAAATTATCAATATAATTTTATGTTGTTTCTTTAATACATATTGTTTATTATTTTGTGCATTTTTCTATACGTATTGCGTAATTTATATTATACATTTATTATTTTTAAAAAGTCCTGCTACTATTTAGTTACTATTCTCCCATTTTTATGCCACTATTGGAACTATTTTTTATCTCTGAAGTAAGTCTGAGCCTCGTTATCAGCTCTGAATTTTACATTATTTGATTAAAATCAAATTTCGTTTCTCATTTTTTTTAAAGATTTCATTGGATGTCAGTCGGTCGTGAATGGCAAGGAATGTTTGTAGAAGCTCGTGAAAAGGTTGTGAAAAGTGTGAATCTTGCCAGATGTGTGAGACGAGAAATCGAACAGTGGACAGATTTCAACGACGATTTAAAAACATGCATTGTAGACTTAAAGGTAGGGTCTTGCATTTTCAGAAGTTATTCATAACATGCACTATAACATATTATGTAAAGCAGACTCCACAGTCTTTCCCCTATTTCCTATTTTTCCCTTTTAAAGAATTACTCTTGTTCTCCCTATTTTCAAGAAACTATCCCTTTCTTCCTTTTTTCTCGTTTTTTCGACTAAATTCGAACTGAATTAATAGAATCAAATAAGAAAATCTAACTATTTTTGGGGAAACTTTAATACTTTTAAATTCGAAAATTTACTGAGTATATTGTTGGCTCAGAATTCATCTATTTTGGTTAAAAATTCTAGTTAATCAAAAGTTCGATTATTTTTTTTAAAAAAAGGTTTTTACAGAAAGTAGTCTTTTTTTGTAAAAAATCGCACTAATGAGTTAAAAGCTCAACTATTTTGTTGATTTTTTTTTTTTGTTGAAAATTAGTTTTCTTAAGAATTAAGAATTGATATTTTTAGGTGAAAATTCAACTATGTAATTTTTTCAAAACTTATTTTATTGGTTGAAGATTGATTGTTTTCAGTGGAAAGTTCAACTATTTAGTTAAAAATTAATTTTTTGTTAAAAATTCTATTATTTTAGTAGAAAATTCAACTATTTGGTTGAAAAGGAACTTTTCGGTTGAAAATTCACATTTTTGGGTTAAAAATTCAACTGTTTTGTTAAAAATCCGTCTTTTTTGGTTAAATTTCACTGTTTTTGAATTAAAATTTTATTATTTTTTTGTTGCGAACTTATCTACTTGGTTGAAAATGGAACTACTTTGCTGAAAATAAATTTTTTTAACTGAAAATTCAAGTGTTCCATTTTCCGTTGAAAATTGATCGCTTTTGAATATTCAACTATTAAATTTTTATTATAAATTCATTTTTTTTGTTGAAAATTAAACTATTTGGTCGAAAGTTTAATTTTATGAAAAATTCGTCTTTTTTGGATAAAAAATTCATCCTTTGGGTTTAAAATGCAACTGCCTTCTAAAAGATTCTACTATTTGGTTGAATATGCAACTGTTTTTCGCTGAAATGAAATTTTTTGTTTTAAAATTTGGCCGTTTGGTTGAAAATTGATCTTTGTGGGTTGAAAATTAAACTATTTTGTTGAAAATTCGTCTCTTTTGCTTGTCAGCTCAACTGTTTAGTTGAAAATACAACTGTTTGGTTGGTAATAATTTTTTGTTGTTGAAAATTTACCTATTTAGTGAAAAAGTCATTTGTCTTGGTAGAAAATTCATTTCTTTGGGTGTAAAAGTCAACTGTTTTCTAAAAAAATTGGAATTTTTAGCTTGAAAACTCAACTTTTTCGTTGAAAATTAATCTTTTGTGGTTAAAAATTAATCTTGTTTGGTTGAAAATTCAAATATTTTCTTAAAAATGAGATATATTTCGACTTGAAATTTATTGAAAAATCATCCTATTTTCCCTGTTTTAAGAGCATTTTTGACTGTAAAGTCTGATGTTAGTAAACTTCTAACTGTAAGATTTTTTCTTTCAGGAAGAAGTTTTGGATTTGCGAAGGCAGATAGTTATCGTAATCCAAGAATTTCAGAACAAGATAGATAATGTGGAAGAACCAAAACTAGAAGGCGATTATTTAGCTTATCGAACAAGGGTCAGGGAAATTCTCCACCAGGCATACCGAATGGGATTTGAGTACCATAAAGAACTGTGTCGACTATTTTTGCCAGAGGAAAGAGCAGTTCTCGCACGAGGATTGGTTAATTTTGCCTTTTTATGGATGGATTTCGTCAGAACTAGATGCGAACGCGGTAGAGGTTTAAGACCCAGATGGGCAAATCAAGGTTTGGAGTTTTTAATGACCGTCTGCGAACCCCTGAATACTAAACATCTCACTGACGAAGAATTTGAGGAATTAAAAAGTTGCATGGATCGGTGCATTTCTCATGTTATTGGAACCGCTTCTTCTCCGGCAGTTAATGCCGAAAACGAAGGTGAATTGTGATTTTTTTTTAATTTTGCGGGGCACACAGTAGGGTGATCGAAAATGAATTTAAAAATTTTTTTCTTCGAATTTTTCATCCATATCGCCCCAAAATTTTGCTCGAATCCTCAAAAATATATTATATTAATTATATTATTATGTTAATTTTCTGTTAAAAATTCATATTTTCGGGTTGAAATACAACTGTTATTATATTATATTAATTATGTTATGTTAATTTTATTATTAAGAATAATAATAAATGTAATTATTAATAATAACATATAATTATTATTAAATTATAATATACTAATATAATTAATATATATATATTAATATTTAAATTCAAAAATAATAAAAAATAATAAATGTATTTCTCATAAGAAAAAAGAGGTTTTTATAAATTTTATTCAGAATCGTCAATATTAGGTGAATCGAGTTGAAACTTATCATTTCTCTTCACAATCAGTTATAGAATACAAGTGAACAATTGCTTTTTAAATATCATCCCTATAAGCCTGTTTTATAGGGCCCCAAAAAAACCCCATAAGTGAAAAATTGGGTTTTACAAGCGTTTGTCACTAATTAAAATTTGTTTGCGATTTTATAAATACAAATTATTTTTTATATATAACATACTACTTTCTCATGATAATTAAATATTAGCATAAATTTTTTAAACAATTTATTATTGTTTTTAGCAATTTCTTCATAGAACAGAGTAAGAAAGTCGCGGGTTTTTTAAAATGTTGAACTAAGTTTCAATTTATTATTATTTATAATAATATTCTCTTAGAATAATGCCAGAAAGTTGCAGATTGTTCAAAAAATTTTCAATCTTTTCCCCCTTTTTAGTTATGTAGATATAATAATTATTTCAAATTAACAAGCATAATTGTTTCAACAATTCATTTTTAAAAAATAATATTCTCTTAGAATAATGTTAGAAAGTTGCGTTTTTTCCAAAAAGTTCAACTTTTAGTCCACTTTTCACTTAATATGAGGTGATAATTAATGCAATTTAGCAAAAATAACAGTTTAAACTCATTGTTATTGTTTATAACTATCTTCTCTTAGAAAACTGCGTTTTTTCTGAAATTTAAAAATTTGCTTTGGCTTTTTAGGTATGAACAAATAATAAATAAACATTAGAAGGGAATCATTTTTTGAACAGTCCTGTTTTTTCAAATAATATCTTTAATAATAATTCTTATAGTTGTATTATTATTTAGTATAGGTATATTCTTATAGTTCTTAAATAATAATGTAATGTGTAAATAAATTCTTTGTTTTTTGTGAATATATTTTTCTTAAATAAGACAGATATTCGAAATATTCTTCAAATTTTTTATCTGGATCGTATTAAATGTAAATTTTTCTTGAAATAATTACTGAGAGCCTTTTTGATTAAATTAATATTAACATTTATTATTTGTTCCAACTAACATATCAAAGAAAATCTGAACATTTCAGAAAAACCTGCAACTGTCTTAGCATTACTCTAAAAGAAGATAGTTATAAACAATAATACATTATTTGAAGAATGTTTTTTTTTAACTTGCATTAATTATCCCCATACTCTTGGTGAAAAGTGGACCACAAGTGGAAAATTGTAGAAAAAAGTGCAACTATCTAACATTACTATAGAAGTTAGTTATAAATGATAATAATTTGTTTAGTAAATAATTTTCTTTAAGCTGCAATAATTCTCACCTAGTTTTAAGTAAAAAGTGGACAAACAGTTGAATATTTCAGAAAAAAAATCGCTACTTTCTAGCAAAAGTGCAAAACTTTAGAAAAAACTGCAACTTTCTAGCAATATTTAAAGAGAATATTGTTAAAAATAATAATAAATGGTTTAAACAATTATTTCTGTCAAACTTAATTGATTATTACCTCGCTCTAACTAAAAAGTTAAAAACAAGCTGAACAATCTAAAAAAAACGCGACTTTTTAACTCAACTCTTGGAGAAAATTGCTATAAACAATAATAAATTGTTTAGGCAATTTTTTTAAACATCAAATTATCAGTAGGAAGTTATATTTTATGTATTTAAAACAATTTTGTATTGAAAAAACCGCAAAAAATAATAATTAGCGCCGAAAACTCTCAAAACCTAATTTTTCACTTATGGGGTTTTATTGGGACCTTATAAAATAGACTAATATTGATGATTTTAAATAAAATTTGGAAAAAAGTGTTTTTTCTTATGGGAAGCACCTGTTAAACTTAATGGGGCTTGCGGAACCTCTAAGTATATTTTTGTGTGGATTCAAACAAATTTGCGGGCGATATGCATGATAATTCGAAGAAAAAAATGGATTACCCTAGTACACAGTCTTTCACCTATTCCTCTGCGTTTCCTCTTTTTGAATTCCCCTTTTTTCCTTATTCTCGAAAAACTTCGCCTTTTTCACCTTTTCTCTTCAAATATACGATATTTGAAAATACAATGGTTCGTTTTACATCTGCAAAATTATTCTATTCAAAACTAGAATATTCTACCGCGAGTAGTGAAAGCTTTCTTTAACTTGCACAGGGTGTCCAGCGACCTTGAAAACCTTGAAAGCCTGGAATTCTCCTTAAATTTGTTTTTAAAACTTAAAAACCTGGAAATCTTGAATTTTTCACGAGAACCCTGAATTTGACTTTTTTTTTTGTTTTTTAAAACAGTTATTTTATTGAATTGCGAAGAGTAATTTAAGTTTTTAGTCTATTATGAAATAAAAATCTCGTTTAGAAGAAATTTTTCTACTGAAAAGTTTTTTATTTATCAAGGTTTGATTTATCTTTTGCTCATTAAAGAATAAAAGAAGGGATTTCAAGGCACTTTTGTAGACTGTACGAATTATTTCATAGATTGTAATTAACAGAATTCAATATTGTGAATAATTCTATAGGTTTCCAATTTCTTCTCCGCTAATATAGAATGTTAAAGTATACATTTTTTGTGTTATTCAACAAACAGATTATAAAACTTATTAGTGAAAAATTTCTATGTTGAATCAGCTTCAGAATTAGAATGAGCTGTGGCCGTACAAAGGATTTTTCGAAGGGTTGACCACTCGGTTTTTGAGTGTACTCCAGATTTCCAAAAGGTTACAAAATA
>JAUELO010000135.1:11582206-11592820 GCA_032357855.1 Amphibolips quercusostensackenii
GCAACCTACTTAGCACGCTTTGTCGCCAAAGAACACCTCGCCTTTCACTGGAGACTTTATCACATACGTCCAAAATCTTTTGGATCCCTAAAAGATACAACAGATTCACATAAACTTCCCCTCCGACCTCATACCTCTGCTAGAACACTGTCTCAATAATACTTACTTCTCCTTCAATAACCAATTCTACGAACAAACCTCAGAAGCAGCAATGGTATTTCCAATCTCACCTATAACAGCCAATATCTTTATGGGAAATCTAGAAACTAAATGCTTCAAACAATCCAAGCCTGAACCATAATTTTGGTGCCGTTACATTGACAACACTTTTGTCATCGGAAGACATGGACTAGACGAACTATACAAGTTCTTCGATTTCATCGATCAATTACACCCTAATATGCAATTCATCATGGAAATTAAACAAAACAGAAAATTGCCTTTCTTGAACGTACTAGTTTACAAAAGATCTGATAACATATTAGGACATAAAGTTTACAGAAAACCCACCTATACAAACAGATACCTACATGCCTCCTCCCACCACCACCCATCTCAAAAGCAATCGGCATAAACTCCCTTGTATACAAAGCTGTCTCCATGACAGATAGAGGTAACTTACAAAAGGAATTACAAAACGTTAAACAAATCCTAATCCAGAACGATTACACAACTAAACAAATTGATAAAGCAATAAGAGAATACACTTGAAATATCAAGTCAACACAATCTCCTAAAGAAAGAGTAAGAAAACGACCACCACTCTACCCTACATCCGGGGTATTACAGAAAAAATAGGAATAATTCTTAACAAACACTATATTCAAACCATATTTAAACCACCTGCGAAAGTAGGACAACTTCCAAACAACCGTAAAGATGAAAAGGCACCTCTCAGTGAACCTGGAGTATATAAAATCCCTTGCTTTTATGTCAAAGTCTACATTAGAGAAACCGGGAGAGTGGTAAGCTAGAGTTTAAAGGAACATCAGAGTAAAGTCAGGCTAAAACATGTCACGCAATCAGCAATAGATGAGCATCATATTGAAACAGGACATAGCATTTTATTTGACAAAACAACCATCATAGCAAAAACATACAATCTTTTTCTAAGAAAGCATAGAGAAGCAATTGAAATCTCAGAACACCCCAACAACATCAATAGGGACAATGAATATAATAACAATCTGATTTGGCTTTCCGTTCTCCCGGGTTTTTTGAAAAAAACTTTAATGGCCCATCGGGTTCAACCAGCCTCCATGCTGGGGCGCTCCGGCCAGTCATAGTCATCGTGTAGAGTATATATAAGAATAACATAACCTGAATCTTTAGTTTCAGGTTAGCCCCAAATAAGTGTTTTGCAACGTTCACGACATGGCGGCAAGATGCGTAGTTTTGCACACGATTGAAACCCGAAAAATCCTTTTATTTTATTATAATAAATCATTGTGAAAGCATTAAATCAAATTTATGTTTTGTTGAAAATGCAACTATTTGGTTAAAAATTTTTTGTTTTTAAAATATTAACTACTCCTATTAAATTTATCATTGAGAATTGATTTTTTTGTTGAAAATTTATCTTTGTTAGTTATAAATTAAACTATTTGCTTAAAAATGTATCCCTTCTAGTACAAATTTCTTTCTTTTTTTGTTATTAAAAATTGAACTATTTTATTTTTTCCTGAGAATCCATTTTTGTAGATGAAACATTCATCTATTAGGTTGAAAATTCAACAATTTTGTTGAAAACTTAATTATTTCGTTGAAAATTCAAGTATTCTGCACAAGATTAGTTTCATTTTGTGTGGAAATATCAACTATTACATTTTTCCTAAAAAATTTATATTTTTATCAAAACGCAGTGTCTCGTCCCGAAATTTGGAATGACTACTTCAATATTTTTCAAACGCTTGGCTAGTCGTCCCGAATTTTCACGTCGACTAGCCCATACCCTTTTCCAAGTCCCCCCAATTTTTCGGGACGACCAGACACAGCCTTATTAAAAATTAAACTATTTCCTTGATTTTTTTTTGAAATATAAAATATCACATTTTTCTGTGAGAATTTATTTTTTGTTAAAAATTTAACTTTTTGGTATTATTATTTAATTATTTGGTTAAAGATACAACTGTTTCCGGTTCAATGTTAATTTTTTTTTAAATTAAAAATTCGACCATTCAATTGAAAATTCATCTTTGTAGGTTGAAAATTCAACCATTTGGTTAAAAGTTAAAATATTTTGTTGAAAATGCATCTCTTTAGCTTTAAAGTTCAACTATTTAGTTATAAGTGCAACTATTTAATTAAAAAGTCATCCTTTTTGAAATAATTAACTACTATTATTAAAATAGTATTGCAAATAATTATCACTCTCAACTGCAAAATAAAATCGTCTGATCGATCGCAGTCAAGCGAAAAACTTCAGGTCGACACGTTCTTCGAAAAGGATTTTAAACCTTTTAAAAGAGTTTCTTGAAGAATTTATCCTTATTTGTATGGGTAGGCATTAAACGATGACAACCCCGGCCGCAGGTCGTCGTTAAATCGTTATTGCATCACTTATTCGATTTAGTGGCACAGGTTGTAGGTCCTCGTTGAGTATGGTTGGTTTAGGGTTTAGGGAGCTAATGGGGATATCGCGAATATTGGTGTGAAGAGGATCACTCGATAATAATTATGACTAAGGGCCACGAGACAATCCTCAACATTTAATTGAAAATTTAGACTCACATCGATTTTTTCATCAGGAGGACCACTCAGAAAACAATTTAATTTATTGGGTTGCAAAAATCCAATCTTAAATCAATTAAAACTGAAATTCAATCTTCGTTGGATAACTTGATTATTATTATGTTTATGGTACCCTTCTGTTTTTGCAGTTTTATTTATTAAACATACAATTAATACTGAAAATATTTTTCTTAATTGAAAGTTCTTTTATTTTTGATTTGCTCTGCATAGAAGAATTTTATTATTTCTCCCAGGGCATAAAACAGATTACGTATTAAAAATAAGATAGAGATTTTTGATTACAAAGAAACAGGGCGGGCGAGGATAAAAGTCAGGGAATATCATTGGTCAGGGAAAATGAGGGATTTGAAAAAAAATCTCGCAAAAGTCAGGGAATTTCTATAAAAAGCACTTTAAATAACTGTCAAGGATCATAAATTTGAACTTTAAACATTCTTATTTGAAACTGTTTTATTCCGTTTATGAAAGATTTTATTTAAAAATTATACAAGACCAGGGTACAAGATCAGGAAAAAATAATTAGGGGATTTCGATAATGAAGTTTTGCGGCCATCCTGATATAATATTCTTGAGTGGTTTATTTTACTCATATTTCTATTTTTTTATGCTTGCTTTCTCGTCACTATTAGAGTCCTAGTTCAAAATGGTATTATTTGGTTGTAAAAGCAACAATTTTGTAAAAAAAGTCATCCCTTTTGGTTGAAAATTTAACTGCTTTGTTGGAAATTCGTCTTTTTCAGTTAAAAATCCTACTGAATTTTTTTTTTTCGAAAATGAAATTTGTTTTATATTCGTCTTTTTGTTGTGAAAATTCATTTGCATTTAATAAAAACTTGATCTTTTTGGATAAAACTTGTTTGGTTGAAAATTGATTTTTTTTTTTGGTTGAAGATTTAACTTTTGCTGAAAATTCGTCTTTTTTGGTCGAATTTAAATGTTTTTGATTTTAAACTAAAATCTTTTCTAGTTAAAATATCTTCTATTGCATTATTCCTTAGAAATTCATCTTTTTTTCTGGAATATTGAACTAATTGGTTGAAGGTTGCACCACTTTGTTAAAAAAACATTTTTTGTTCATGATTCATCCCTCCATTTGAAAATTCATCTCTTTGGTTAAAATTTTTTTTAGTTAAAAATTAATTTTTTAAATTGAAAATTTAACTATTCCACTTGAAAATTCATAATTTTAGTAGAAAGTTCATCTATTTTTTCTTCTTTTTTTTAGTCTGAAATTAAATCTTTAAACTGAAAATGTAACTTTTCCATTTTGGTTCAAAAAATACCTTTTATAGATGAGAATTCGTTTCTTTTTTTTTGGAGAAATCTTAATTTTCTTGGTTTGAAATGTCCTCCTTTTTGGTAAGAAATGCAATTGTTTAGTTAATAATTAACTTTTTTGTTGAAAATTCAATTTACTGTTTTACAAAGAATTAATTTTTTAGCTTTTTAGTGTGCTGAGAATTAAATTTTTCGAATTATTGTTCAAAATTGATCACTTTTTGGTTGAAAATTCATTTAATTGTTTGAAAATACATGTATTTTGTTGAAAATTCGTCTTTTTTGTGAAAAATTTCACGATTTTGTTAAAAAATTTCATTTCTTTTTTGAAAATTCTACTCTTTGGTTGAAAATTTAATTTTCTGTTAAAAAGTCATATCTTTTAGTTGAAAGTCCATCTGTTTTGTTCAATATCCATCTATTTGGACAGAAAATTCGTCTTGTCTGATCTGAAACTTGGTTGTTTCATTCCGTTTATAGAAGATTGTATGTTAAAAATGTTAGAAGAAGAAAATAAAAGTCTTCGAATATTAATAGTCTGGGAAAATGAAAGACTGTCAATGAAAAATGGGTGATTAAAAAATCATGGAATTTGGATAATTAAGTTTTTCAGTATAAATTACAGTTTAATCTAGGATTCCCATTTTTCTTAATTTAATTATAACACGTTCTTTCTGCAACACTGATCTTACACAGTTCGCTGCTTAATCTCTCTAGCAATCACCCCAGGCGAGGAGCTTCACAAATTCATTATGTGTCATAGATCACACAAAAATACGCAAATTGACTGATAATCCCATAGTGAGATTCATATGCTGTACTCACTTTTTAATAATTCTTCTCTGGCTTTTGCCCACACAGGTCTCTTGGAAGTTGTAAGGATTCCAACTGGAGGTGTTCTAGGATCTGGTTTTTCTTCCATTATCTTCAAAATTTGCTGAATTAATTCTCCTTCTGTGATTCGACCTCTATCTGAAGCCCTGACTGGTATGCTGTAAAACTTTGAAAAAAGGATAGTCAACATTAATTTCGTAGAGAATACTGGAATTTAATTACAGTCTAACCTGAATTTTTGACCCCTGAATTGTAGTTTTCCGAGTATTGACGCCGCGCAATGGTTTCGGTTGAAAAAAGCCGGGGGACCGAAAAAGGAGGTCGTTCGTGATCAGTCAAGCGTGAAAAAATAGAAGCGTAGCGATAAAGTGCTGTACCTTAACGGCCTAGCTGGGTAATAGCGTCACGACGTTGCGTCAGTTCACTCTCAGGCGGGAAGCACACATGTTTCCATAGCGAATAATCACGACAGCAGGCTCGAGTCAACCAGCAGTGGGGCTCCGATGTTGAAAGCCGACCGGACCGATCGGATTATTTCGTGCCACGATTCAACAAATTAATTTCGTCTCGAAGTTATTGAAGCAATTTTTATGGAAAAGAGCAGTGAATATCTTTTTATTTTAATCAAAAATGTTATACGACCGTTTAAAATTAATTATTTACTATAAGATTTCTTGTTAATTTCAATTGAAATTCAAATTTTTTCTCAATATGTAGTTCAAAATTAGTCGCGCTGTCGTAGTTACCCAACAGGCGTATTCGAAACAAAAAGTATGACTTGTCATTGGAACACTGTCTATCTCACATAAGAAAAAGAGAGGTCCGCGCCCACTGCAGCGTTTTGTAACCTCAAATTTTCAAGTGTTGGCAAGTGTTTCGCAAGTTGTTTTGTTGCAAAATAGTGATGTGCTTTTGGATACTACTTTCTTTGAATGGTTTAAGCAAGTGAGAGACAGAGGTGACTCAGTATCCAGACCGATTTTTCAAGAGGAAGCTCTTATTTTAAACGAGATGCTCAACGGTCAAAAGTTTCAAGTACTCAACAGGAAAAACATTTATTTTAACGTGTAACAGCAATCTTTTTTCTTTATTTTCGTTAAAAATTAAGTTTACCCTTGTCTTCGTATTAGAAAAATATTTTTTACTACGCATGAAAATCCACCGGAAATGGATCGTACGCTCGTGACTATTTACGTTCGGGGTACCTCTATTGTTGGCCACCGTCTATCCCAAAACCGGACAACAATTCAGGTTCGACTGTATTTACCTTAGAAACTTTATTATAGTTGGAATTGCAAAGATTGCATTCTTTACCCTGCCTTTTTTCTTTCTTTTGAAATTACCCTTTCTCCCCCTATTCTCGAAAAAATTCCCCTTTTCTCTTTGAATATACTGCCTAACTCCATTTGAAAATATAATATTTGAATTACGCGGGAAATAAATTTAACTCTTTTAAATTTAAATTTTGAATGCTATTAATTTATTTATTATCAATAATGAAAATAGTAAAATACATCTGTATAATATTCAAACACTCAAATAAATTATTTTTACATAAGCGCAAAATAAAGTAAAGCAATACAGGGTGTCCCAGACTCAAGTATCCGGACTTATATAGCTGTATGAAAATTAAAAAAATAAATCGAAAATTTCTTTCCCAAAAATTAGTTGAAGTTTTAGTTTTTGAGTTATCAAGTATATGAGCTAGACTAATCAGGAGCGCAATATGTGTACGTGAACAGAAGTCCAAACTAGTGTTAGTGAAGCGAACGCCGAGGTGGGGTTTGCGACAGTCAGTACACTACGTTGGACTGCAGCTCACGTACGCGTATTGCGCTCTTGATTGGTCCAGCTTAAACACTTAATAACTCAAAAACTAAAACTTCAACTAATTTTTGGCAAAGAAATTTCCGATTTATTTTTTAAGTTTTTATACAGCTATATAAGTCCGGACGCTTGAGTCTGGGGAAAAACTGGGACTTTGGTAAGTGAAAATTAGTAGACACCCCGAAAATTTACTAATGTTTATTTAGACGATTTTAAACTGAACTATTCAGGATTTAAATAACACTTCAAATTTAAAATAATTTTTTTTGAAAAACGACAAATCTTGGAAAGAAATACAAAACACAAAATGTATTTGATTGTTTGATTTTGAACATACATAGAAAAATGGTTTCTTTAACTTAATTTTTTATCAGACTTTTTTACATCACCTTGGATGGATTTTCAACGTCCTAAGTATATCCAAATTTTAAAAATAAATTCTTTAATGACAGCAATCATTGAAAAATTATTTTAAATTATTTAAAAATATAACATTTCTTATCAAAAGATTTTTCTTCTTTTCTACTTGTCAGAAGAAATCTTTAAATTTTTCCCCTTTTCTTAAAAAATTACTCTATTTCCCCTTTTTTGAGCTCTCTTTGCGCTGTGGTCCCTAAAATTGTTGACAAAATCTTTCAGAAAAAAAATCAAATCCCAGTTGTGCATTTAATTCTAAATTAGAAAAGATACCTGATTATGATGAGCTAGAATGACGTGATCCCCAGAAGTGGCTCTGTCGAAAATTATTTGCTCATCTGCATTTACACCAGGTCTGCGGTAAATTCTAAACATTTGATAGTGCTGTGCCATGCATAGTGATTGCCACGATTTTCCATCCTTTGACTTTACTTGCTCAACCTCGAGTTCGGATCTGCAAATAATAAAAAAATGAAAATTAGAAAATTATCTATGTATAAATTTATTTAAATCAAATTTTAACTGGCTTTGAATATCATGAATAATTTCAACACAGCCCAGCACGTAAAAACAAAACAAGGGTTTTAAAACAAATTTTTTAAAGTTATTTGAATATCGAATCGTGAGTTTATTTATTTACACAACGGTCGAAATCAGAAATGTGCTGTTCGAAAACAGAGTTTACAATTTTTAACCGATTTTGATTTTTTTTAGAAATGCTCAGCATTAAATACAATATGACGTCTGTAAATTATTTTTTTTCATATTTATCTTTATATTATTTATTGTATAAATAAAAAAAATGGTAAAATAAGACTTTTTGATAATATTATATTTTATCGCCGAGAAAAAGACTTGAATAGTTAATTGTTATAAACAAATCATATTAAAAAAATAACTGTGTCTAGTCGTCTCGAAAAATTGGGGGACTTGGAAAAGGGGATGGGCTAGTCGTCCCGAATTTACGGGACGACTAGCCAAGCTTATGAAGGGCTGTGTCTAGTCGTCCCGAAAAATTGGGGGACTTGGAAAAGGGTATGGGCTAGTCGTCCCGAAAATTTAGGACGACTAGCCAAGCGTATGAAAAATATTGGACTAGTCATCCCGAATTTCGGGACGACGAGGCACTTCATAAATAAATAAATATATATATATGTATATATAATAATTTATTATTCATAAGTGTGTGTGATTATTAGTCAAGTTAAAACATTTTTTTTTAGGCGGGAAACAATCTTTATCTATGAGAAAAATATAAAATTGAACGTATATTTAATAAATTGTTAATAACAATAGTGACTAAGAGTCAATGTCACATTTTTCTAATGGAATATTGTATTCCGTCGTCTGAAATATTTTTTAATAGAAAAAATAATGTTTTTCTATGCGAAAGTGACTAATTTTAGAAATTCGCTTCTAATTCTTATTATTAACAATAATAAATATTCTTACGTGTGTGTGATTATTAATCAATTAGAACAATATTTTGAATTCGTTTGATAAAAATAAACATATACACTCACGAAAAAATACAAAAATTAACTAATTGATTATTAAAATGTTTACAGCAACAGTAAATGTTAATATGTAATAATAATAATGTGTTACGAGCATTATTTTTACAAATACTTGTTTAGTTTTAGTCAACAAACAATTTTTTTCTGCCCGTGAGCTCCTCATTCAAGTATTTGCTTATATAAATTGTTTATATCAATTATCTTAAATTCTAAACTAATTATTAATGTTCCTTAAGTATACTTGTATTTATTCATTTTTATTCAAGTCTTTTTCTCGTCGATAATAAATAGTAATATTCTAAAAAATCATCTTATACTTTCGCCCTCCCCTTTCAGAACTTCTGCCTACTTTACTTCCCCGCCTCTGTGCTTCCCCAGACAGTACTCCTCAACCGTTGCGTCCCCTCCCAGCCATTAGTTATCCTCCCCTACTCAACCTCATTTTTAATTATTTCCCTTACTTCCCCTCACTTATACTTATCTCATCTACTTTCCGTGTCCTCTCTCCCCTACTTCCCCCCTTTTTATTTACTCCTATTTCCTCTACTTCCCCTACTTCGCATACTTCCCCTCCCATCATTTCCTCTCACGTCCCCTACTTCTACTCCTCATTTTCTCTCATTTGCACTAGGCCTCCTCTCCTTACTTGCACCTCCTTCTCTTCTCCTTCACCCCTCATTCCCCCTCACTTCCATCATTTTCCATACTTCTCCTTTACTAATTTTCCTCACTTCCCCTCACCCCCTCCCCTGATTTATCCTCGCTGCCTCTACTCCTACTCCTCCTCATTTTCCCTCATTCACAATACTCCCTCTTCCCTTATTTACCCCTTCTCCTCACCCTAATTTCCTCTCACTTCCATCACTTCCCATACTTCCTCTCTCCTAATTTCCCTCACTTTTCCTACTATCTCTTTCTTTTCTTTCCTTGCATTTGTTTTCACTTTTGTCGAAATAATTTGATAACAGAACGCCTTTAAGAAAATCGTGTCTAACACAATTTTCTATCAATTATTGAATATATTTTAGTAGTCTTTTTCCAATATTTTATTTTATTTTATTTATATGTCGATAGCAGGCCTGGAAACAACTTCATTTAAATTTTCAAATATTTGTAAACCAGAATATTTAAGTGGCCTCGATTAAGCCTAGAAAATCAATATTTCCATTTTCCTTGCCTCCACATGGAAATTTAGATGAAGGCTGTTATCATGAACTATTCAAAATCGCGAAATCGTGTAGCATCTCAGAAAGAGGCTCTTCTCGTGATTTGAGAATACCGGAAACCGAGGGCTTTGAGTCTACAGAACCGGTGCCTTTATGCTGGCTTTCTATGGATCCTACAACCCGGATTTCCTTCTCGTCAAGGCGCCGGGTTACAAATTGATTTCAATGTGGCTTCTTTTTGTCCTCAATCCAATAATAAGTCCCTTTAAGTCGAGACTTCCTCGCTTAGGTAGTACGATGGAAAATTTATATTGAATGAATATAATCGTGGTAAAATACTACGAATTAAAAAAAAAGTTTAGGAAATTTATAGAAAATTAATTTTTGGGTTTGATATCTGGTTTTTTTATTTTGAATTAATTCACCACTAGCTTTTAGAAATTTGAATTCCATCTCTTTTCAACTAATGGCATTCTAACTTTCATATTTTGCAAATTTGATTCGCCACAGGTCGTCTCACAAAGTTTGATACCACCAGGGTGATATTACAAATATGAATCCCTCCACTTTTAAGTCAAAGTTTAAAAAGACAAATTTCCATTACTAACATAAATATTTGAAAAAGATGTCTTTTTAAAAAAATCGTTGAATTTTCAAACAAATACACCAGAACCCCGATTTAAGAACAGTTTCGGGGCTTGCCTGCAAAATAACCTTGATTCTAAATCGGAGTTATGAAACGTTAATAGTCAGGGCCGTATGAACCATTTCTGTTGGATTTTTCTAAAGTAAAGTGAAGATGAATTTTTCACAAAAGAGGATTA
>JAUELO010000135.1:11665338-11687060 GCA_032357855.1 Amphibolips quercusostensackenii
TGCAATTTTTGAAAAGTTTATTTACCTTTTGATTCGTAAGTTCACGATTAATGTCCCTGACTTTTTCCTGACCAATTTTATATTTTAATTAATTAATTTAGAACCAAAAATAAAACAATTAAATTTTTCAGTTAAAGTAATTGGTTTTCTACCAAGAAAAAGGCAATATTTAACAAAATAGTTTGATTTTCAACGAAAGTGATGAACCTTCGATCAAAGAAAAATAAATTCTTAACAAAAAGTGCGATGGTAGAAATTTTTCTACAAAAGATTTTAATTTTCAATCAAAAGCAGTTGAATTAAACCAAAAAAATGAGGTTTCAACAAATTTTTTGAACCCTTAAAAGAAAACAGGCTAATTTTTAAACCAAAAAGAGGAATTTTCAAAAAAAATTTTAAGCTTATCCAAAATGTTGGGTTTTTAAGACAAAAAAGTCGAATTTTGACAATAATGTGGAATTCACAACCCAAACATTTGCATTTTCTACCAAAAAAAGTGAGTTTTTAACTAAAACGATGACTCTTCAACTAAAAAACTTAATTTAATCCAAATAGTTGAATTTTCAGCCCAAAAAATAAATTTCCTACCAAAACGACATCGCGTGAACATTGAACATTTTTTTCGCACTAATTGCGAAAATGCAAAAAAATATTCGTAGGCTTTTTGCGGGTTGCTCGTGTTTTTTTTTTCACCAAGCGGAACTGTGGCTCTGCTTGCTACATCTTCTATTGCGGATTGAAGGTTACCGAATTCGAATTTCTGGAAGCAAAAAAATATTTATCAACAAATTTTTTATTGGGACAATTATTTTGTCATGTTATATATTGTATACCTCATTTTGAGCGTAAAACGCGTTCTTTATACTTTTCTTGTCAGTGAGAGTTTTGCAAGTCTCCAGGTTTTCCTCACCTTGGAACCATGTCTCAAAATCCTCATTCGAATGAATTTCAGAGGAAATGACCGAATTCAACAAAGCCTGTGACATCAGTTACGATGGGGTCGGACACTTTTAGGAACAAAGCCTGTTCCCCTAGCAATTTTTTCCAACATTTGGAAATGTTATTTCAGGAACATCGTTCCAAGCGCTTGCTACGGCAAAAGCTGTGTCAATCAGTGTCCAATTGTTCATAAAGTTGACAATATTTCCAGGTTTGTCGTCATCTAGCATTTGTCGCAAAAAGATTTTCTTATAATTTCTCTTCATAGTTTCAATAATGCCCTGATCAATCTGATGAATCAAAGAGGTCACGTTTGGAGGAAGATATAATACCCTGAATTGACGATCGACTTTGTTTAACTCTTCTTCCGATGGCTGGCAGGGTGCGTTGTCTAATATTGACAAGAACTTTTCGTTTTCATCCGTTTTTCTTTCTTTCACAGCCTTGATGAAAACGGTTTTGTACCATTCCACAAAAATTTCTCCTAGAGACAAAAAAAAACAATTTACTTTTTATAGATGTCTTGAGAAAAAACAACATTAAAGAACGTTAACATTTTCAAAAGGTAGAAGGCTTCATTATGTTATACACCAAAATTGTAAATAAAGAACCTTGCATCAGATTTTTAAAATTAGAATGAGAAGTAGACTGACAACTACCGGAAGATTGAATGTTTTGCAAATGTAAATGAATAAGATATTTCACCTCAAATAATTGAATTTTGTTAAACACATTTACAAAAAATAGCACTATGGAAAATTAAATTCAAAATTAATTAATAAGGCAATTTAAGTACTATTGCTCGTGAATTATGAATGACAGTATTGTAAAAAAGTTTTAAATATGAAAGAATTTGTTACCGGTCATCCACGCTCTACTTTGGCCAGCGTAGTTTACTGGCAATTCGACTTTTGTGGTTCGAAAACATCTTAGTCTGGCAGATTTTCCTATCATGAGAAGCGGAATTTTGTGTGATCCTGTAGCGTTGGTGCAATTCATGATCGTAACTCTTTATTTTCTTTGAACCTTGACGCGCATTTTTCCTCTGCAAATGCAAGCGTTTTGGCTGGCGGTGATTTGTGGAGAAGAAGTCCAGTCTCGTCCGCATTATACACGTTGTCCAAGAAGTATCCACTGTCGACAAGAAATTGTGTAATTTCGGACCGGGCGTTGTCAGCTGATTCAGTGTCTGCAGATAATTTTTCTCCAGACAGTCTCATTTCTCGTATCCCATGTCGGGCTTTGAACCTTGTTAACCAGCCATCGCTGGCTTTTAATTTTTGCGCATGTATATTTAATTTGGAGCTTTAATCACTTTCTTCCTGATCTTCCTTATCAGACTCTGTCGATTTAGTTTCTTTTGGCTTAGCTTTTTTCTTTCCGTCCGCCTCTTTTTGCATTTCCATAAGTTCCTCGCTCATCATTAAAGCCTTATCTCGGATCCACGGTCCATTTTTATTGTAATACTCTGGCTCCGTTTCTGTTTTATCCACTCAACAAACGCGAATTCCATTACAGGATGTTGCCCTTTGTCTAGTTTAAACATCTTTCAGCATTTGAGTACTTGTCTCTTTTTTTAATTTGTAAGTTGCTGCTAGTTCATGTACATTGCATTTCTTTGCAGCATCAATTTGCAACATGCCTTCTTCAACGTCTTGTATCAAACGACACTTCTCTTTTATAGATAGTCTGACGTATTTTCTATTTCTGTTTTTCTTTTGAGTTTTACCTAGAATGATCCGTATAATTACAATATGCCATCACTAACAAACCCTATTAAAACAATTATAGAAAATTAACTTTTTATTTAAAGCTCATATTTTGATTTTGCAAAATCCAACTAAAATTTTTTCAAATGAAAATTCAAATATACCTCGGAAGCAAGTTTTTTTCCGAATTGAAAAGTAGATATTTAGTCGCTACTCAAACACGATTTTCAAACCCCATGAAAATTGACTATCAAAATTCTTGAATGATTTACTCGGAATCGGTTATCTTTTTCTAATCAAACTCATTTTCTCTCAATTTAGCAACTCAATATCGCGGAAACAATATTTTATTTTTTGTGTCAACGGAAAATTACACTTTTTACCGTGATTCGCAACCAAAACTGTTAAAATTTCAACTCTTGTCACTTTGCGATTGCAAACTTATACATTCTATTTCTCAGAAATGGATAATATTTTCAATCATACTTTCTTAGCTTTAATTTAGAAACACTTCAGCTCGGTAGAAAACTTTTGTTTTATCTTCAAATGGTGATTTCGATTTTACAGATTGTTATTTCGCTCGCCTGAAAAATTCCGATTTCGTTGGTAATCTTGTTATGCACTGCAACTCGTGATTACACTTTTATATTGAAAATGCACCTTTTAAAGTTGAAAATTCCATTATTTTATTGAAACTTTAAGTATTTTCTTACAGTCATTTTTCATTGTAGAAAAGTAATTTTTTTCTGTTTATGACAGTTCAGACGGCCCTGAATGTTTACGTTTCGATTCCACAAATTTCGTAACAATGCTTGCAGGCAACCCCGAACACGATTACTTTTATCCTGCAGAGCATGTATTATCCTGCTTCTAGTTCAAGATTTTCCCTTAACTTTTTTTCTCGTTTTTCATGTTTCGCAGCTCCAACAATACTTGATAACAGAATTGAGAAAAAGGTGCCGAAAAGGACGCGAAAATCAGCCAGCTTTCAGCACTAACAGAGCGCGACTTTTTTAACTGCGCATGTAACGAAAAGCATATTATTGCTAGTTCATATCCATACATATTTATTGATTTCAAATCGACCCGCGCTTTTCGGCACATACGCAGTTGGTACAGTTGCTTAGAGCAAGCGCAGTGATAAAAATAAACTGCCGCATCGCGGTAGAGGTGGGGACCCCTCCAACCTTAAAATAAACGGTCCGGTACGTTTCCAGGACCTTAAATTAAACGCAACACTGCTGTAGTTGAATTTCTAACCATATAGTTGAATTTTCAGCATACAAAGATGTTTTTTCCAATCAAACGGTCGAATTTTAAAATGACAATATTAAAATTCACTCGAATATTTTATTTTTCAGAGAAAAAGGCAAATTTTCTAGAAGAAAGTTGAACTTTTACCAACGAAGTTCACTTCTAACCAAGCAGACTGTTCTACCATGATTGATGAATTTTCAGCAAAAGAGTAAAGTTTTTAAGCAGAAAAGTGGAATGTTTTAGAAAACATTAGATTTCAAAACCGGTGAAGATGAATTTTTTGCAAAAAAAAAGTAATTTTCAATTAGGACGAATTTTTCACAAAATAGTTGAATTCTCAACTAAAAGTTAGACATTTTAACAAACAAGAATAAATTTCTGACAAAAAAACGACTTTTTAACAAAATATATGAATTTCTACCATATAGTTCAATTTTCCACAAACCAGTTTTCAACAAACGAATTTACAACTTATACAATATACAGGATAAAGTTTTTACCAACATGAAATAGTTAAATTTTCAGATATAACAAATGAATTTTTCACAAAGTTGTTGAATTTTTAACCAAGAAGATGCATTTTCAAACGAGAAGATTAATGCTCTACCAAAACTGATGAATTTTGGAAAAATACATTAATTTCCAACAAAATTATTTGATATTAAGGCAAAGAAAATTATTTGCAAAAAAAGTTAAATATTCATCACAAAAATATGATATTTTAACCTAAAAGTTTAACTTTCAACCAAATAGTTCAACTTTTTACCAAATTGTTAAATTTTTAAGCCAGACAGATAAATCCTCTACAAAAATCGAATTTTTAACATAAAAGTTCATTTAAAAACAAATAGTTAAATTTTCAACTTTAATTATGAATCTGTAATAGAAAAATTAAGTTTTCAACAAAGTAGTTCAACTTTAAATCAAATAATCGACTTTTTAACCAAGAAGATCAAATTACTACCAAGAAAAATAAATTTTCAACAAAAGAAATGAATTTACAACCAAAACGTTAAATTTTCAACTAGAAGAGGTGAATTTTTAACTAAAAAGATAAATTTTTCACCAGAAATTGAATAGTTTGATATTCAGTTAAAAGAGTTTATTTTCAATCAAATATGAAACGAATTTTTAACAAAATAGTTTAATTTTCAACCCTAGAGATGAAATCTCATTTAAGAAAATGAATTTTTAACCTCAATCCGCCCATTTTTTTTTGTTCATTCGACTTTTACAAAAATTCTAAAATTCTTGACAACTGCATGAATTTTTTTAAATCTTTTCGAATAATTAAAATCTTTGGAAATCCTTTGAGTCTTTTAAAATATTATAAACATTTCAAATTATTTGGAATCCTTTGTAATTTTTTCAAGCTTTTAAAAATACCTTGAATTCTGTCAAAATACCCTCGAATATTCTAAATACTTTAAAATTCAATTAAAGTACTGAAGTAGATTAAAAATTACTTGGAATCTTTAAATTACCCTAAAATATTTTAAATCCCTAAAAATCTTACAAAATCCTTTAAAAGTTTAAAGATTTCAAAGATTGCCTGGAATTTTTATAAAAGCCAAGGAATCTTTAAAATCCTTTCGAATCGCTTCATCATATTAATGAAACCTATTTAAAATACCCTAAGATATTTGATATCCTAAAAATTATTTGAAATCCCTTTGAAATTTGTTAAGCTCTTGAAAGTTCTTTCGTATTTTTGAAACTACCCTAACATCCTCAAAAATCTTATAAAATTCCTTGGAATCTTTTAAAGTATCCTAAAGAGCTTATAGATTTCACGAAATTCTTTCAGATATAATTATATGAAATCAATTAAAAATGCCCTAAGATATTTTATATCCTTTGATGTCACTTAAAATCCCTTAAAAATTTTCACACCTTTTTAAAATTTCTTGAAATTTTACAATATTAAAAAAAAAATTAATTCCTGTGAATCACTTGAAATTATGAAAAAGAATTTTAAAATACCCTAAAATATTTCACACCCTTTATTCCCTTGAAATACCTTGAAACTTTGTATAGCTCATTGGAATTCCTTGGAAATTCACAAATGTTATAAAATTTTGTAAATCCTTGAAAAAAAACTTGAAATTGTTCATACGGACGTTTCTGATTTTTTCTCCTTCCTTGTAGATAGCTATGTTTCAAACAAATATCATTTTAGACTGAAACCATTCAGAACTAAACGATTCTAAACCTTGTTTAAAACTGAACACATTTTAAGTTAAAAGTATAGAGTCAAAAGTTTTTCATACTTGAGTCCTTTAAAACTAAATTATTTTAATAGTTTCAAATTAATAATTGTTAAATTGGGACTTCTACTTTTTAAAATTTAGCAAGTTTAGTAACAAATGAAAGTTCAGGAAATGAAATAACATAAATGGTACACATTTTTTCACCCCTTGCAATTTGAAGATGTATTTTTGTTGGTTTGACGCAAATCAACGTATAGCAATGAGAATTTCAACATAATATACATGTAAAAAATCAAAATTCTCTCAATTTTTTAAAAAAGATATTACAAAAGTAATGCAAATTAAAATCTTTTCTCTAAATTTAAACAAAATCTAATATAATCTAATGTATGTGTAATAAGTAATTATGAGGTTTCTATCAAATTGATTTAAAATCAGGGTCTCTACTCAACTCGTGTCAAAAAATTCCGTGACAATTTCAGGTTGTTTCCAGGTTTAATTTTTTATAGTTCGAAGCTATTCAAGTATTTCTTTTTTTTTAAAACAATCACCTCGGAATATGTAAAAAATTTCGCGATTTTGATATAAATAATATTTTTTAAGTTTCTAGGAATTTAATTGATATGCCTAATTAAAAAGCGCTGACAAGTTATATCACATACAAGATATTCTTAAATATATTAGCAACATCGATTAATTAAATAATACTACAAGCATGATAAATCATTTCTTGAATTTGCCCCTAAAGTTTATGAATTTCAATAATCATTCCAATTATTTTTCTTTTTTTTTTAATTTAAACCACTATAAATTCCTAAATTTCAAAACTCTAGAGTTTAATCATCAGTGAAACAGATAAATTTTCAAACAAGTAGTTACATTTTTAATCAAAAAAATTATTTTCTACAAAAAAGACGAAAATACATGAACTGTCTACCAAACAGTTAAATTTTCATCTAAAATTATTAATCTTTAACTAGAACATATGAATTTCAAACCGAAACTATGAATTTTTAACAAAAGAGTTGAATTTTGAACCAAGTCGTATTATTTTCAACCAAAAAAACTAATTTTCAACTAAAATTATAGACATTTAACTGGATTACTTGCATTTTCAACAAAAAATATCAATTTCCAAACGAGAATATTAATTATCAAACAAAGATTCATTTTCTACAAAAAATATGATTTTTCAACAAAATACATAAATTTTCAATGAAAAAGTTTCAATTTCAACTAAAAAAGGGAAACTTCTAACTAAATAGTTTAGTTTTAAACTAAATAAGATCAATTTTTAACGGAACTGATGATTTTTTACCAAAGAGATGAATTTTGTAATGAAATTATGGAATATTCAACAAAAATAGTAACATTTTTAATTTAAAATATTAATTTGCAACCAAAAAACAAATTTTCAACCAAAAATTTAAGTTTCAACTCGAATAGCTACATTTTCAGTAAAATAAAATTAATTTTTAGCTGAAGAAAAAAGGAATTTTCAACAAAATAGCTCATTTTGAATAAAAAAGATGAACTCAATGAAAAAAAGACGACTTTTCAACATCAGTTAAATTTTCAACTAAGATTTTCGAGTCATGAAAGAGAAAAAATTAGAAATAAACTGTTGAATTTTCAAGCAAATACATAAATTTTTAACCAAGAAGATTAAATTTCTACAAAAAGAACGAATTTTTAACCATATAATCAAATTGTCAATTTAAAATGATCAGTTGAATTTTTGGACCAAAAAAGATTTACCTGCCAAAATAAAAAAAAATTTTACCAAATTATGCTTTCAAGACAAAAAAGTGAATGCTTCGCAAAATATTTGAGTTTTCAACCAAAAAATCCATTTTCAACCATATAGTGAAATTTTTTATCGAAATACTAGAATCTTCAACCTAAAAAGACGGACTTTCAATCCGAAAAAAATAATTTTCTATAAAAAATAGAATATTTAGGTTTTCATTAAAAAAAATTATTTTCATCCACAGAAAAAGCATTTCCATTTCAAAAAATTTTGTTGATATGGCTCTAAAAATCTTGAAAATCCTTTAACATTACTGGATATAACCTCATAAATATCCTAAAACCTTATAGATCTTGTAAAATCGATTGGTCCATGCCTTTTGATAATATCGTACAAACTTTTTTAAATCTTAAAAATCTTTGTAAATACATTGAAATATCTGAAAAACTTTGAAATCCAACCAAATCTCGCAATTCTTGTGAATGAAACATCTTGAGAGCTTTTAAAATTACCTAAATCGTTAAAAACCTCAGAAATCTGATAAATTACTTTGGAATTTTTAGAAATGCCCTGAAATATTTAAAATCCTCTTACATCTTCTGAAATCCCTTGAAACTTTTTAAATATTTTGAAAATTCCTTGGAGTTTTTAAAAATTACTTAAAATCAGTTGTAATCTTTTATAATGGCCTAAAATATTTCAAATTCTTTGTAATCTTTTGAAATACACTCAAATGATTGAAATGCATTAAACTAGCTGTGAATTCGATCTTGAGTGTTTCCACTTTATTTGCATATATATTTATATGGTGCTCATTTCATGAGCACTTTGCTTCCCGTTAGCAAGTGTATTTGCTTCCTCAAAGAGGAAGCATTAGTGATTTTTTCAATAATAAACAAACTAGAGTTTTTATTTTATCAATTCGAGAAAAGAAATTTACAAAAAATGCAAAATAAAAAAATACTAAATTTTTTTTAAATCTAATGAGAACTCAGGCAAATCAAATTTTGTATTTGAAATAGTAATTTTTCAGGTTGGAAAAGGGAAGTGGGAAATTCTTTTACACCCTATCCCTTATCCAGCTTTATGTTTTTACAAAAATTATCAGAATTATTTAATTTTAAAATTTATGGTAAAAAAATCTTTTCTATTCTGCATCAACTTTGATTTAGGTTGATGAAGTTTTTTTTCGTTTAAAACAGATGTTCTAAATATTACGAATGAGCATAACTTCCTTAATGTTTGAAAAGTATATTAATATTATAGGTCAATCAATTAGTCTCGAACCAAGGAATCTTTAAAATTCTTACATCAATTTTGAACTATATTAATAAAAAAAGTTTTACTATAAAAAACCGTATTTTCAAATATTATGAATCACAATAGATTTCTTATTCTTCAATGAAATGTATCAATAATATTATAGGTCAATCGATTCGCCTTGAATCAATCCATCTTTTCTATTCTCACATTAACTTTAAATTATGAGATTGAGAACATTTTTACTATAAAAATCGATTTTTAATATAATATAAATAGCGATATGTTTCTTACTCTTTGATAAAATGTATTAATATTATGGGTCAATCGATTGGTCTCGAACCAAGGAATCTTTTATATTCTTGCATCACTTTGAATTATGTTAATGAAAAAAGTTTCACTATAAAAAACCGATTTTTAAAATATAATTCAGTGCTAAGAAAATGCAATAAATATTTCTGAAAATCCTTTGGTCAGTCTCAAGATATTAGCGGTAGCAATAAGAACTCTAAATTTCATTAATTTATTTGCAACTATTTACAAGTTATCGTGTTCACAAAAAATAGTAACATCCACACACACACACACACATCCGGACGTTTGCTTTGAACATTGTATTAGACATTTCTAAATAGACGAGCGTTTAATTAAATAAATTTAAAAATTTTCAAAAATGTCATCATTACAAAGCTTCCTCTATGAGAAAGCAAAATTAGATGGAATCTTTTAAAGTACCCTACCAAAATATGAATTATGCAGAATCTTTTGAAATCGCTTGAAACTTTTTATATTTCTTGAAAATTCTTTAAAATCCTTAAAATCCTTCAGAATCACTACAAGTAAATGAAACCTATTGCAAATAGCCTAAAATATTTCACACTCTTAATTGAACTCAAGTAAACTGTTTCAGTTTCTTTGAAATTTTCTTGAAATTTCCTTGAAATCAATGAAATCCTAAGAAACCTTATACGAATCACTTGGAATCTTTTAAACTATCTTAAAATCTTATAGATCCTATAAAACCGTTCTATATCTTCCGAAATTCCACAAAATCCTTTAAAACACAACAAAAAGTTTTTTAAATCTCTTAAATCCATTCAAATGCTTTGCAAATTCAAGGATTTCATAATTAGCCTTCGAAATTTAAAACCTTATACTGCTCTCAAATTTCCATTCGAATCGTGGAAATTGTGAAGAATTTGTTACAAAACGAAATCCTTGAATCTCACATAATTTCATATGATATCAAGTAACATTGAAAATGATTGGATAGGTTTTTCCAACGAAACTAGGTCATAAAATCAATTTACTGCCATGTTTTCTACTAAAAATTTACTCTAAATATTTGATAGCAGAAACAGTGGACCTATCCTTAATTTTTATTCTGTAATAAATCTATGAAAAGACAAAAATTAACTTTAATTTTCTACCTCCCGAGACTTGTTTTACTATAGCATTATTACTCGATCTGTCAATGGAATAACGACATTTGACGATGGAAACATAATGCAAATTTTATTTAATAGTTGTTCCATAATTTAACTGCGAAATTCTTGCCAATTAAAAAAAAAAGAATCTAACGGTCAAATCTGGACAACATACTCTTGACGTTAAATTTTTTCCTTAGAAAAATGAAACAAAATAAAAAAGAGGAACGAAAAAGAAGTCAGATATTACAATGAGAGGGACTGGATTTGTCACGGTAAAACGACTGAATAAACGCCGAAACGTTACATTTTTAAATATGTTTTTTATTGCGATTTGAAAAAAACGGAAAATAAAAAATACGAGAAAAATAAGGGAAGGATATTTGAAGATTGAATTGTTTTCTTTCCTTTTTTTATTTTGTTTTACTTAAAATTTGAATAGAGACGTATTTTAAGAGTGTGGTTTTTAAAATTGTACGTTGGGTTCCTAGTTTTTTTTTGTTTTTTTTTTATTTCCAAGAATTTCTTAAGTAAATTTGAATGTTGGACGATAAAAAAATTTGAATGTTGGACGATAAAAAAATTTGAATGTTGATTTACTCTGAACTTAATTTCTTAAACTTTATTTAATAATTTTTGATAAGGCTTTATTTTTAAATAGTTTTGTTTGAAGCAGGGAGAGCAAAACTTCATTTTCAAAATTCCTTGACTGATTTCTTTTTTTTTTGACATTAATATTTGAAGACTAAAATTCTAATATCGTAACATTTTCAATATACATAGAATCTTCTATAAATGGAATAAAACCCTTGTAAATTCGAAATACACTTATAATTTATTATTGTCTTATTATTTATAATATTATCTTTGTTATCCTTAACATCTTAATAAATTTTTTTGAAACCTTTGAAATCTTTATGAAATCTTTACAATCTTTCTGAAATATTTCTTTAAACTTTGTTTGTAAAATCTTTGGTGTTTGTTTGAAATCATTGAAATGTTTTGAATCTTCGAAATTCTTGAAATCTTTTAAGATCCTAATGCATTCTTTGTAATATTTGTAAAACTCTTCTGGAATCTTATGTATCAATTTAAATCATTCAAATTTTGCAATCGTTTCAAAATCCTTTTTGAAATCTTTAAATCCTTTAAATTTGTTGAAAGTTTTCAAATCTTTATGAAATGTTCGAAATTTTCGTGAAATGTTGGATTTTCAAGAAAAAGATCAATATTTAAGTAAGAAGATTGAGTTTCTACAAAAAGTCAAATTTTAAAAAACATGAATTTTTAACTGAAAAACATACATTTTCAGCTAGACAGAAGGAAATTAAAATTTTCGGTTAAAAAGTTTATTTTTCAACAAGAGACGAATTTTTAAATGAATTGATGAGTCTTTAATAAAAAAAGTGACTTTTTAAGTAATTAATTCAATTTTTATCCAAAAATATTTTCATTTTAAATCAAAACTGAGTTGAATTTAACCAAAAACGCGAATTTTTAACCAAAAAGATAAATTTATAACTAAGAAGATTAAGTTTCTACCAAAGAAGCCAAATTTTCAACAAAATATATGAATTTTCAACTAAAAAAGATCAATTTTTAACTAAACTGAGAAAATGAAAATTTTTCGTTTAAAAATTTTATTTTGCAACAAAATGATTAATTTTAAACTGGAATGATGAGGCTTCAATAAAGAAATGATTTTTAAAGTAAACAATTCTATTTTCAACTAAAAAGATTTTCATCTTAATTCAAAACTGAGTTAAATTAAACCAATAATGCGAATTTTCAACAAAATAGATGCATTTTCAATTAAACGGCGGCATTTTTAACAAACAAACAAAATAAATAAATTTCTAACTAAGATGATTAAGTTTCTACCAAAGAAGACAAATTTTCAACAAAATATATAAATTTTCAACTAAAAAAAGATACATTTCTAACTAAGTAGGGAAAATTAGAATTTTCAGTTTAAGAGTTTTATTTTTCATCCAGAGATCAATTTTCAACTAAAATGATGAATCTAATAAAAAAATTATTTTTAAACTAAGTAATTAAATTTTTAACGAAAAGGATTCTCATATTAAATCAAAACTAGGTTAAATTCGACCAATAATGCAAATTAAAAAAAAATATATATAAATTTTTAATCAAACGGCTGCATTTTTAACCAAAAAAAAAATAAATAAATTTCTAACCAAAGGTTTGACTTTATGACCAACCAAAAATATAAATTTCAACAAAAGAGAATTATTTTAACTAAGATGATTGAGTTTCTATCAAAAAAGTCAAATTGTCAACAAAATATATGAATTTTCAATAAAAAAGAATTATCTTGCAACCAAAAATGTTGGATTTTCTTATCAGGTTCTAGTCTTTTAGAAAGCAAAAAGGAGAGTAATAGGAAAAAGAATGTTAAGTCCGCAACTTACGAACTAACGAATAATAGTTTAAATAAAAACTGAAGTTCATTTGTAATATTTAAAAAATATTAAGCTTAGAAACTCAAAATTTCCCATACAAAATAAGGTCAAATTAAATCACGAACAAGATCATGTTTATCCAAAGAATGAAATATAAAATAAATACTAAAGTTTATTTGTAATACTTCTAATAACATTTTAAGCTTAGATAATTCGAAATTTTCCATGCAAAATTAAGATAATTTCTATCAAAAAATACTCACGCTTCAATGAGAGCTTCTATGCAGTCGTCTTGCTCGTTATTTCCACTAATTAAATTTCTCATAACGTTTTGCATTTGTGGATCCGTGAGCATCTGACGAGCCATTTGCATGAGAGCAGGATTACTTATAATCGAGCTGAGATCAATGTTTGGAAAACCTGCAGCCCCTACCAAACTCAACGAACCAAACACCTTGTTGTGATATTTTTTCCTCTGCTAATTGCACATTATTTTTTTTAATTCTCGTTGTCCGACTCGACCTCAAAGAACCTTTTTATAGCATTCCACTGCTTCTTTGCGTCTCTGCCAACTAGAACAGGCCAATCCCATTCGACCATAGGCTTTGCTGTATTGTGGATCGATTGATAAGGCGGTTTGGCAATCTTGTCACCACGTAAAAATTTCTCATTTTGCTGTGAACCGCTGCCCCGTTAAAGTAAAAACTGCATTTTCTCTGTCCAATTTTATCGATCTGCAAAAGAGAATAAATTAGTCAATAGATTTGTTAATCACAAGTGTGCATAATAAAACTAAAAATTTTTAGATTTATTAATCAGGGTGTCCAGCGATTCTTAGAACAAAATTAAAGGTCTTTTCCATGTTTAACCAGGTCGAGAAATCATGTTTTTCCAAGTCTCCTTTTTTACATCAAATAATGAAATAACCATTGGATATATTTAAAAAAAAATGATCTATTCCACTGATTATTGATCAACAATCTCTAAAAAAAAAGTAGAACCATGAATAAACAAATTCTTAATTTCTTGCGAACATATGTAAGTCGCCTTTGTGAAATTTTATATCTTTGTACCGTCTTTGAAATCTCTGAAATCTTTTATATCTTCATGAAACCTTTAAAAGCTTTTGAAATCTTTCTGAATTCGCTTAGATCTTCTAAAGTATTTAAAATCTTTGTAAAATTTTGCACTTTCCGTAAAATCTTTAATAAATATTTGAAATCTTTTCAAATTTTTTGTAAAATTTTTGATACCCTTAGAATCTTTGTGATTTTTTTTAAAGCTTTCTTTAATCCTTGTTTATGAAATATATTTTGTTTGTTTGAAATTATTAAAATCTTTTCAAATCTTCTTAAATTTGTTCAAAACTTTTAAAATTTTGAAATCTTTATGCATGCTTTTGAATATTTGTGAAATCTTTCTGAAATCTTTTATATTCGTTTGAAATCATTGAAATATTAAAAATCTTTGAACAAATTTTGAAATCGATTAGAATCTTTGAAATATTTTAAGATGCTTGACATCTATTGAAATCTTTATGAATTCTTTAAAGTACTTGTAAAATCTCTTGTATTCGCCTAAAATCATTCAAATACTTAAAATCTTAGTGGATTATTTTGATATCTTCTAAAAGAATTTAAAATCGTTTGAAATATTTGTGATACCTTTCTGAAATCTTTTGTATTGCATATTCTTTTGAAATCTTCATTAAATTTTTATAAAATCCTTAAAATATTTGTGAAGCCTTTCTGAAATCTTTTGTATTAATTTGAAGACTTTTTAAAAACATTTCAAATCTTCTACAAATTTGAAAATCATTTCAAATCTTTGAAACGTCACGAAATCTTAGAAATCTGGTTTATATCCTTTTTAAAATCTTTTAAATCCTTGAAATATGTTGCAAATTTTTAAAGGTTTGTAAAATGTTTGATATTTTCGTGAAATCTGTGTAATATGGTGTACCCGACTTTTTCAAATCTTTGGAACGCTTGAAATCTTTAAAAAAATCTTTTAAAATCTTTAAAAAATATTTAAAATCTTTAAAATTCTTGTATTCTTTTGAAATCTTTATAAAATTGTTATAAAATTTTTATGAAATCTTTGAAATATTTGTGGAAGCTTTCCCAAATATTTTGTTTTAATTTGAAATCATTAAAATATTTGAAATTTTTTTTTTAAATCTCCTAAAATATTTAGGAATCGTTTCAAATCTTCGAAATTTTTCATGGTTTATACCCTTTCCAAATTCTTTCAAATCCTACAAATTTGTTGAATGTTTTAAAATCTTTGTGAAATGTTTTAAATCTTGGTGAAATTTTTTTTACCTGGTGTACACGCCTTTTTCAAATCATTGAAATCTTCATAAAATGTTCAAAAGTTTTTGGAAACTATCGTGGAATATTTTAAATATAGTGTAACGAGACTTTTTTGAATCTTTAAAATCCGTGTGAAATCTTTTAAAATATTTGTAAAATCTTCCTTAACTCTTTATTTGTCAAATCTTTTGTATTCGTTGAAATCACTGAATTATTAAAAAAATTTGTGAACTATTTTTAAACCTTCTAAAGTATTTTAAAATCTTTTGAAATCGTTTCCAATCTTTAACATGTTTAAAATCTTTGAAATTTGGTACTATACCTTTCTTCAAATCTTTAAAATCCTTTAAATTTTTTAAAGTTAAAAAATCTTCGTGAAATCGTTGCCAAATCTGGTGTGCACGCCCTTTTTAGATTTTTGAAATCCATGAAATCTTTGTGAAATCTTCAAAACACCTTTTAAATATTTTGAAATGACAGAAATATTTTGTAACCTTTTAAAATCTGGTGTACACTCAAGAACCGCGTGGTCAACCCCTCAAAAAAATTCATTGTATGCCCATGGTTTATTCTAATTCTGGAACTGAATATTAACGTCATAATTTACCACTAATAATTTTTATAATTTATAAGTTGAATATCACAAAAAATTGTATACTTCAAAATTCTATATTAGCGAAGAAGAAATAAAAAACGTATAGAATTATTTACAGTACTGAGGTCTATTCATTACAATCCATAAAATAATTGTTACGGTCTACAAAAAGTTCCTTAAAATCTCTTCATTTATCCTGTAATGAAAAAATATAAATTACATCTTCATAAATAAGAAACTTCTCAGTAGATAATAGATAATAGACTAAAAGATTTAAATTACTCTTCGCATTTCAATAAAGCAACTGTTTTAAAAAGCAAAGAAATAATTAAAATTCAAGGAAATTTTCAGATTTTTAAGGTTTAAAAAAGTTCAAGGAGAGGCATATAAGAAAAATGAAAACAACTAGATAACATTCAAAAAAATTCAATGTGAATTAAAAAACTTTAAAAAATTGATTTAACGCAGTAAAAGTTTGAAGTCAGTTTAGAAAAATTGAAGGAAATTCAAAAGGATTTGATGATAGAATTAATGGAAAGATAAATTAAATAATCTGAAATTCTTTAAATACACCGGAATCACATTGAATGAATGAAATATATTAAAAATACCCTAACATATTTTACACCCTTGAAAGTCTTTTCACATCCCTTGCAAATCTTTACAGCTCTTGAAAAATCCTTGGAATTTTTTTAATTGACCTAAACTTTTTCAAATTCTTTGAAATCTCTTTGAATTATTCATATCAATTGAAAAATTCTGGAAATCTTTTCAAATATCCTAAAATCTTATAGTAGATCCTAAAAAATCGTTTCATGCCTTCCGAAATTGCAGGAAATTTCTTGAAGGCAAAGTCTACGTGCACATAAAAAATCCGGCTATTTGTAGAGAAATTTCTTAAAAACCCCATGCAACGTTTTTCTTATCCCTGAAAATCACTATAATCCTTGGAAATTCCTTGAATATACTTTAGAATCTTTTTAATTTTCTTAAAACTATTTGAAGATCTGTTAAATTTCTTAGAATTTTACAAATACTCTACAATTTTGAAAATTCTTCTAAAATCCCTCGAAACCTTTAAAAATGTTTTAGAATTCCTTGTAATCGTAGAAATATACTTTAAAAAATGTCATCCCTGGTATTCACTTTCAATTATTGAAATGAATTAAAAATATCCTAAGACATTTTGCATCCTTCACAGTCATTTGAAATTCCTTGAAATTATACAAATATTCCAAAAAAATTCCATTCCTTGGGAAGAACTTCAAATTATTAAAAAGAATTTTGAAATACCCTAAAGCATTTTTCACCTTTTGTTCTCTTGAAATCACTTGAAACTTTTTAAAGCTCTTTAAAATTCCTCGGAACTTTATAAATATTTTTAGAAATTTTTAATCCTTGGAAATCACTTCAAATTGCTGAAGATTAAAAATGTCTTGAAATCTTTTTTAATACCCTAAAATATTCAAAATGCTTTGAAATCTTTTGAAATCTCTTAAAACTTTTTAGAGACTATGAAAATTCTTTGGAATCTTAATTTCTTAAAAAATTGCGAATTTTAGCAGTGTTAGGTTCCCCCGGCTTTTCTCCCACAATAATAAACATTTCGTCTTAAAAATTTGGGGAATGATAGAGAACATGCTGACGGACGTTTCTTGACTCGTTTTTTAACAGTTTTAAATTAATAATCGTCAAACTGTTTCTTATTCTTTACGGAATTCAGCAATTTTAGTTACACATGACTTACAGGGCATTTTTAATTTAAAGGATGAAAAACTTTTAAATTTACAATTTTAATTTAAAAAGCGTTTAGTTTTAACCGAGATTTAAAATCGTTTAATTCTGCATGTTTCAATCTAAGATCTGTTTATATACAAAGAAGGAGAAGAAAAAGACAAGGAAAAAGAGAAACGTCCGTAATTTCCCAGAAAGCGAGTCTCATGCACATAAGGTCTTGGGAGGACAAGGGTACAGGACAATAATAAAGGTGGGAAATGATTTATGGTTCTTTATTTACAAATTCATGTGAATATTTTTGGTACACTTTACTAAATTTCGATTTGTTTACTTTCAATATTAGGGATTTCAAAAGATTCGAAAATATTTGAAATATGTTTGTGTGTTTTAAAAGACTTCAAGGAATTTTCAAGAGCATTAAAAAGTTTCACGGGACTTACAAAGAATTTAAAGGTTTTGAAAGATTTCAGGAATATCAAAAAATAATTAGAAAAATTGCATTTGAAATTCATATTTCCATTAATTAATTCATCAAATTCTTTTGAATTCCCTTCATTTTTTCTAAAATCACTTCAAATTTACTGAATTTTATTATTTTTTTCATATTTTTAACTTTTTTGAAAATTACTTTCATTTCCTTCAAATTACCCCAGATTTGTTTATTTCTCGAATTTTCATGATTGTTATCGAATTTTTCTCATTTCCCTTAATTAATTATTAATAAATGTACTTCAATTTTACTGAAATAATTGAAATCTTTTCAATTTGAAAATTTTTTACATTTGATTTGAATTTAACTAGAATTATTCTAAAACCTCATGAATTTATACTGGATTCGTTAAAATTCACAAGAACACTTTTTGGGTTAGAAAAAAGTCACTGTTGATGAGTTTTTCAGATTCAATATGTAATGTTCCACTTTTTTCGAATAAATTAGGCTGTGGCGGCTCTAAGAACAATAAATTAAAAAATTATTTTTTATTAAAAATGATTTCATTCCATTTAACGAAGATTCTATATTCAAAATGTTACAAAATTAGAATTTTGATCTTTAAATATAAATGGTCAGGGAAAATGAGAAATTCGTTGGGGAAAAGGTAGGGAATTTTAAAAACGAAGTATTACAACACCCTGCGTAAAAAGTAGAACATAAAGCCTGGTCTAAAATTATAAATCAAAAATTTAAGAAATTAAATTCAGAGTAAATCGCTATTTAATTCTTTTTAACTTTCAACGCTCGAATTTTCTAACGAGATTCTTGAAAATTAAAAAAAAAACTAAGAATCCAAGGTAAAATTTTCAAAAACACACTCTTAAATGTTCCCATTCAAATTAAAAAAAAAAAATAATAATAATAATAAAGAGGAAAGAAAAAGAAGACAACCTCCAATCCTTTTCCCTATTTTTCCTTTCGTCTTTTTTTATATTTCTATTTTTTTTTAAATCACAATAAAAAAAATTATTCAACTAGTCACTCTCCTAAAGAAATCTGACTCATCTGACTACTTTCTCTTTTCTATTTTTTTTAAGGAAGACATTTTATGATTAAAAGTGTGATGTCGAGTTTTATCGTTGGATTCTTGGTTTTCTTAGTTTCTAAGAATTTCGTAGTTAAATTATGAAACAATTCTACTAAATAAATTTTGCATAATTTGGTCTATCGTCAAATGTCATTAACCTTCGACAAATCGGGTAATAATGCTATATCAAAACAAGTCTCGACAGATGAACATTAAAGTTGATTTTCTTTCTTCTTATAGATTTGTTATAGAATAAAAATTAAAAATAGATTCACCATTTCCGTTATCAAACTTTTAGAAGCAATTTTTAGTAGAAAACATGGCAGTGAATTTATTTTGTGACCGTAGGATTGAAGGAGATTCGTTTTGTAATTCTTTAAAATTCCCAATGGAAAATTTTAAGGCTCTTATTTTAAGGCATTTATTGTAAGTTTTCGAATTTTAAAGATTAAAAAAACTTTTTATTTGATTTTAAAGGATTTAAAAAAAATGTAAAGGATACAAATATTTTACAATACTTTAAAAGATTCCAAGGAATTTTCAATGGGTTTCAGTAATTTGAGATTCTTAAAAATTGTGAAGCTTCTAGAGTATTTTAAAAAAATTTGAAGAAATTATCGCAAGATTAAATTATATTTCAAAAAATTTGAAATATTTTAGGGTATTTTAGAAGATTCCATGGAATTTTTAATTGGTTTCAATAGTTTGAAGGGATTTCCACAGGGTGTCCAGCGATTCTTAGGAACCAAATTTAAGGTCTTTTCCAGAGTTACCAGGTGAAGAAATAAAGTCTTTACATACAGGTCTTCTTTTTTTGCAACAAATAATAAAATAAACATTAGCTACACATGTAAAAAATGATAAAAACTTTTAAAATCGCTTTAAATCTTTGAAATGTTTTGCAATCTTTGAAATCTGGTGCACTGTACCCTTTTTGAAATCTTTGAAATTCTTTAAATCTTTTGAAATCCTTATTATTTCTTTGAAACAGTTGTAAAATCTCTCTGAAATATTTTGTAATTGTTAAAAATCACTGGAGTACTTAAAATCTTTGTTAAATTTTTTGATATGTTTATTTATGTCTTTAAATCTTTTGAGTCCTTGAAAGCTTTGAACGCATTTCAATATAATTAGTGTTTAAAAGCAAAACCAATTCAAAATCAAGTTTCTCGCGAAAAATTCAAGAAGATTTCGAGGTTTTCAAGGTGTAAAAAGAATGAAAGGAGAATTTCAGGTTTTCAAGGTCGTTGGACACCCTGTTCAAAGAATTTGAAAGAGTTTAGGGCAATTGAAAAAATTCCAAGGAATTTTCGAGATTTAAAAAGTTTGCGAAGAATTCGAAATGTTTTACAAAGAGTCTTGTCGTCTCGAAATTCAAGAAAACTAGTCCAATATTTTTCATATGCTTGGCTAGTCGTCCCAAAAATTCGGGACGACTAGCCCATACCCTTTTCCAAGTCCCCGAATTTTTCGGGACGACTAGACACAGCCTAAAAATTAATACTTTCAGATTCAGAATTTATCTTTTTGGGTTGAAAACTCTATTATTTTGGTAGAAATTATTTCCATTTAGTTGAAAATGAACTTTTTGGTTAGAAACTCAACTACTTTGCAGAGAATTCGCCTTTTTGGCTTTAAAATTCAACAATTTATTTGAAATCTTTTTCTCCCTCGGCAAAAAATTTGATTTTAGTTCACTTTTTCCTGCTTGACTTTTGTGTTAAGAGAAAATTTTTAAAATAATTTTCTATAAAAAAGTGAATTTTTAACGAAAAAAGGATTACTTAAATTGTCAGTTAAAAAAATTATTTCCAACATGAAAAACACGGATTTTCAACCACAGAGCACATATTAGAGAATAATCTTCAATAACATGAATTTTGACCGGAGTTGAATTTACAAGCAAAAAACACCATCTTTTAACTAAATAATTTAGTTTTTAACTATAAATGACCCATTTTTAAACAAAAATGAAATAGTTAAATTTTCAACTAAAAATATTAATTATATAAAAAATGTAAGTAAATAGCTAGACTTTTTACCAAAAATGGTATATTTAAATTTACAATATTAAAAAAAATTAATTTTTTACCAAAAACAAAAATCAAATTTTAGTTAAATAGTTAAATCCTCAACAAATCAAATTTATTAGATAGTCACGGATTTCGCAACTTTCTTCTTAGTAATCAGATTATTTTAATTTTTTTAGAATTGAACTATTTTGGAGAAATTTGTGTTTTGTTTCCGACTAAAAATAAATTATTATTGTTGGCAAAAAATCCCCCTATTTGGTTGAAAATTCAACTATTTCATAGAGAATTCACTTTCTTGGTTCAAAAATTCAACAATTTATTTGAATTTTTTAAATAAAATTGAATGGTTTTATTAAAAATTCGTAAATATTTCTTCCCAATTATTTTTAACTACTTTTAATTTATTGACTATTTTAACTAATATTTTTAACAATTGTTTTCTATTTAATTCAGACAAAAAAATGACTAACAAAAAAGACGAATATCCAACAAAATGGTTAAATCCTCAACCAAAACAGATTAATTTTTACCAAACAATTGAATTTTC
>JAUELO010000135.1:11699772-11711214 GCA_032357855.1 Amphibolips quercusostensackenii
TAAAACCCATTTCATGAACTCGTTCTCCTGTAGATTCACTTCCTAACCAACTTCGAAGTTCAACTCGAGTAATTTTTTCTCCATTCGGGATCGCAAGCACCGCGTCAACCTTCGAGATACCGCCCTCATAACGTGGTTTGGACGGTTGACGTATATGGACGGGATCGCCAATTTGTGTTTCGCCTGGAACTATTTCTCCAAAGTTGACTACACCGTGATTGGCGCCAACATCTATAATTTCTGTTTCAACACTAATAGATGTTAATGGTGTAGGACCTGCAGGTCTAAAATCTGATGATTTAACCACACTGATAATCAATTTTATGGCAAATATGAAATAGAATATCGTTGTACACGACGGCATTTTTCACGTATAACAGAGTATAATCACTTGTGTAGGATTTAAGAATAACTGACTTTGAAATTGGATTACCTCTTTCGTTAATTAGCAAGTCAATATGAAAATATGCTAAAGATTACAAGCTTTTGTACAATCTGTTATGAAATTTGCTTATCAGCGTTTAAATAAACCTTCAGTTGACGCATGTCTTACGTATTGAATTACCTGAATTGTAAGAAGTATGTTCAAACATCATAAAATATGTTTTATGAGACTACTAAACCACACGGCGGAGAAAGGACTAAATGTTAATTTGGATTGGGTCTGAATGGGTGATTTACGGAAATAATTAATTTGAATTTTTAAAGAAGAGGAAATACCGGTTTTGCTGTTAGTAAAAGATTCAAATCACTAGTTTAAGAAATTTCTACAGAGAGCAATGAATTGTTAGAGGTCGAGGGTATTTAATGAAAGATATGAGTAGCACGCTCAAATGTAAAATGTAAATAGATGAAGAAGCGTTTGGGGCTATACTTATTTCATTGTCGACATAACTGAAACTAACATTTATGCCTTGTAGTAGAAGAACCGACGAGGTATTAAATCCTGCACTAAATCCTGTTAAATTGCGTAACTCAAATGGAGGCGGTGTGAATTATTCCAACCTCAAATCAAAAAAGTTTTTAATTTGGATATTTCACTAAAAATATTAATACGATGAGAATTTTACATTGGTTTTGCTGAGGGTCGCACCAAAAACTGTGGTTGGTAACAGGGAAAGGGGGTCAGTGGAAGTAACGTTTTTCTCGTTTTTTTTTTCTAAAATACAAACTGAATGAATGTGTAAAACTCAATAAAAAATCCAACTATTTTTCGTTGAAAATACTACTATTATATTTTTTGTTTGGAATTCATATCATTTTACTATTTTTATAAAAAGTCATTTTTTTTGGTCAAAAATGTAACTACTTAGTTTGAAAGTAGACAGTAGTAAGTTTGAAAAAAAAGTTAATATTATCGTTTGAAAAATCATCTTTTGGGTTGAACTCTCTTGTTGGATATTTAGTTTTTTCCATGTTCATGCTTTCAGTTAAAAATTCATCTCTTTGGTTGAAAATTTAACTATTTTGTTTAAAATTTATTTTTTCTACAAAGAATAAATTTTGCAAACTAAAAATATAACTATTTCATTTTTTTTTATGGATAAGTAATATTTATCATTGAAAATTGATATTTTCTAGTTAAAAATTTAATTATTGTGTCAAAAAATCATGCATTTAGTTGAACATTTATATTTTTTGTTAAAACTGCAACTTCTTGTCTCAAAAGTAATCTTTTTTGGTTAAGTATTCAACTAATTTGTTCAAAATTTGTCTTTCATGTTTAGAAAACTAATCATGATCATTATTCAATTATCAATTAACTATAATCCTTCATTATTTTAGTAGGAATACATTTTTTTGGGTAAAAATTTGCTACTTTGTTGAAAATTCGTTTTTTTATTAAGAATTAATTTTTGTAGCTGAAAATGTAACTATTCCACTTTTTTTAAATCAATATTTTAAATCGAGAATTGATCTTTTATAGTTGAAAATTCATCTATTTGTTTGAGAATTTATCTTTTTTTGGTAGAAAATCAATTTTCTTTGTTGAAAATTGAAACTCTTTAGTTATAAATGTAACTGCTTGGTTGAAAATGAATCTTTGTTAGTTGAGGATTCAACTCTTTTTTCTCGTCTTTTTTTATTGAGTTCAACTGTTTTTTATTTACAATTAAAATATTTTCTGGTTGAAATATCATCTATTGTATGTTTTCTTAAGAATCCATCTTTTTTTATTGACAAATAAACTACTTGGTTTAAAGTTAAACTAATTTTAAAAAATAATTGTTAAAGATTCATCATTTTAGTTACAAATATATATTTTTGGGTTGAAAATTTAACTGTTTTGTAGAAAATTCCTCTTTTTTGTGTAAAAACTCAACAGCTGGGTAGAAAATTAAATTATTTGATTGAAAATTATTTTTTTCAATGAAAATTCATATTTCTGGTTAAAAGTTCAACTGTTTGATTAAAAATTAAACTTTTTAATGGAAATTTAACTATTTGGTCGAAAATTAACTTTTTTGTAAAGAAATCATACCATGTTCACGTATTTTTTTAAAAATTCGTCTTTTTTGGTTAAACTAATTTGAAAAAGAAACATTTTGTTAAAGATTCTTCATTTTAGTTGAGAATTCATCATTTTAGTTAAGAATTCAAATTTTTGGGTTAAAAACTGAACTGTTTTGTAGAAGATTCTTCTTTTTCCTTGACTATTTAAGTTTGGTAAAAAATTAAACCATTTGATTGGAAATTATGTTCTTGTTTAAAATTCTTATTTGTGTTTGAACGTTAAGCTGTTTGGTAAGAAATTAAATATTTTTTAAAGAAATCATATTATATTCATGCATTTTGTTAAAAATTCGTCTTTCTTGGTAAAAAATTTATCGGTTTAATTGCAAATTTAACTATTTTATTAAGCATTCTTTTTTTGTTAAAAACCCAACTACTTGAATGAGAGTTGAACTACTTGATTTAAAACTCATTTTTTAAGATTCACCTCTTTGTTGAAAATTTTGAAAATTTGGAGTCATGATTTATCATAAATATTTACAAGCAACTTTTTATAATAACATTTTGAATATACTTATTTTGCATATTTGACAATTTTCTTGTGTCATTAACTTTAAGCGTTGTTCAGATTCCTTGTTTTTGAAGTAAACTAAGAAAACTTTAAAATTCAGTTAAAAAAATTTTAACAATTTTTCATTTAATAATATATATCTGATTTGAAGCAATAATCAAAGATTTAATTATCCATTTTGACTATAAAGAAGCGAATTTCTGTCAAAAATCTTTTTTTATTCTTCAATATTTTCTTCAAAATATTTTGTTTATTAAACACATATTTTTCGTTTTAATCGTGAAAAACGCTATCAAAAATAAAAAATTCCATTTTTCGGCAAAGCTATGCAAGATACGAAAAAAAAGATAATTAAAAAAAATTGTTCACTAAAAAAAGATTTACAAATTTTTTAAAATCATTTTTTGATAGGATGCTTACTTTTTGTTTTGATTATAAAAAATAACATTGAAAATCTAAAAAAATAATTTTTTGGAAGAGCGACACGAAAAAAAAGGGACAGACAAAAGATGTTCACCCAAAAAATATTTACAAATTTGTTAATTATTATTTTTTGATAAGAGTACTTATTGTTTTAATCGTTAAAAAGCATTTTAAATAAATTAAAATTTTTTGCTAAGCTGCGAAAAAAAGATTAATGCTGAATAAGGAACAGAGATTAAAGTGATTATAGAAAATTTTATTTTGATATATATATATATATATATAATAATATAATGATGTTGAAGATAATAAAGAAAAGTACTCGTTTCGGCCAAATTTTAATCGAGTACGAAGCACGAGATACATTATATGAATGTGTTCAAAAACATAAACTTTAAAGAAATTACGGCCTCCCTCCCAACCGAAGTTACAGCTTTATAGAAAATATTTTTAATAATTCATACAGACATAAGTGAATTGAAATATAGGTATCTGAATTCATGTGAGTTCCCTCTATAATTTGAGATGGTTAGTAAACCACCGTTTGATCCCCCTGATTTAGCATCAAGGATATTTGCAGACAACCCCCGACACTGTTCTTAAACCGAAAGCTTAGGGTCACTACATTCCGGATTTGTTACCTGATTTGAAAATGTTTCCCATTTAAACATACAAACAATGTCACGAAACAAATACCAATCGAAGTGCAAATCCCGAACGTAATTACCGCTTTTGTTTTTTGCACGGCAATATAGTTATTAATTTTTTAAAAGTTAATGTTTTTTAACTATTCTACTGCAAATACAAAAATTTTTGTATTGGTAAAGACGCCGCGGATAGGAAGTAAGAAATCTGTCAACTGTTTCGACTTTTTTTATTAGAGATTCCTTAGTTGGCACTCAAGAAAGTATATGTATCAAGAATTCTGGTACAAACTCCTTTTCTTGGTCCCCGATATGTACCAAAAAATTCGGCTATTCGTACTAAAATTTCGGTAGATGTAGCGACGGACTTAAATAAACATTTAATTATCAAAACGTTGATCCATTCAAGTGAATCCTATTGAAAATTTTCGATTAGAAAAAAGTCGATCCTTTGAAAGTAATTGAGTGTTTGAATAAGAAAATTGTAATATATTAGCATTGCAATAGTGACAAAATCAGGCGCTTATATTACTACAGTCAGTTTGTGAAAATATTGACTAATTCTTAAGTCATTTCAGTTGCTAGTCAATAAGTGAACTTTTTTTGTCGATTGGTTCACGATATGAATTATAGAATGGTGCGTCATTTCTTTAAGTTAAATAAAGTTAGGTGACATTGATTAAGTTTGTAAATAATTCTTCTTTTTTTATTTTAAAGCAGTTACTCGTGAATACGTATGATGGTGGAGGTGATGTAACCTATTTATAGGGTTTACAATACTGTATTATATCATTGCTTGAATAAATCTGACAATATTCGAGCATGGAAAAAAATGCATAGGTAAAGCAATATTTTATCCTTCATTCGGTTACAAATATTGATAGAAAGCAACCAACCACACTGTGAAAATGTTTATAGCAGGGATTTGACACAGAATTTATTTCTAATATTATGATTAATAAATCACATATTTAAACCATTAAAACAAGAATACTATATATGTAGTTGAATTAAAAATGTTAGAATTCTGAATATGGCGCTGATGAAATATGATTAATTTAGACGAAAGTTTGTAATTTATAATTGGTTGAAATACTCACCTCACAATTTTACAATTAGGCAGGTTTAAAAGGCCTAATTTAGGGCTAATTCAAAGATAGGGAAATCCTTGACATTCACTTGCCTGTTTTAAAAATTGAAATTGCTTACTTCAATAAAATTAACTTTATATAGTATTATTGATTTGATTGTACAGTATGTTTCTGTTTGATCTACACATTTTTTTCATCTGGTTAAATATAATAAGATTGAATAATTGAATTCCGTAATTTTAACCAGTATCTTATCTGAATAAAATAAATTATTTTTGTTTCAAATTTTCTATTGGTCAGGTTTTCTATTTCTATAACTTTTTTTCCATGAAAAAAATTGAATTTTTATTATTAATTAATGAAATTTCAATAATTTTAATTTAAAATGTACATTGAAAACAAATTATTATTGATTTGAAGCAATAAAATTTTCGATTTCAAATAATGAGGTTAAATAAATTATTTCTTAAATGATAATTTTATTTAATTTTTATCATTAACTTTCACTTTGAATTAAAAATGTAAAGTTAACTTAACTATTTCGCTGTTATAAAAATAACTGTTCTCTGGGTGGGTTTTCTTCAAATTTTTAAAAACATTAAACATTTAGGTTCTTTTCTCGAAAAAAATCAAATAACTGCAATTCAAATTTTTTACTTGAACACAATTAAGACCTTTTCCAGTGAATCAATAATAGAAATTCTTTCTTTATTATCGTTGCATTATCATATACCTGATGTAATGTAATCTTTAACAGAGACATAACAGTATGAACAAACTTTTAAAAAATATTTGTATTGCGAGAAATATTGAATATTTTCGGTGAATTTATAAATTACCAAAAATGTCCTGAAATTTAAGGAATCCCAAGATTTTTGAAAGAAATTCAAAAATTTATAAATTACCGAAAAATTAAACCTACTTTTTACCACGGTTTCAGGATTGGTGACTTTATGCACTCTATTGGGAATGGTTAAACTGCAATACGCCATCTGGTGCCGAAAATTTAAGATAATTGTTTTAAACTCAAGAAAACAATGGTAAAGCCCTTTCATGTAAAAATTTAAATGGATCTTTAACATTTTCCCTTTACATGCCTCTCTCGTTTTAGCAACACTAGAGACTGTTTTTTATGATACCTGAAATTAGCCTTCAAATAATACTTATTTTTACCGTGTTTGTTCACAATGGAATTTATTTGATTATCAGTTCGACACTTGCATACTTGGTATATGCAAAGATGAATTGTACAATAACAACAGTTCATGATTCAGTTTATCTAAAACAATTCGATAAACAATTCTACTTAAAGACCGTACAACCTTACGGTGTATTTGATTCCACAGTTCGGCTTACTATAAAACCTTATTTTGACACTTTCGTAATATCGACTAAAACCAATTTCATGGACACGTTCTCCTGTAGAATTATCGCCTAACCCACTTTTAAGTTCAATTCGAGTAATTCTTCTTTCAAGCTGGCCGTGAATATCCGCCTCAAACAGTGTGACACCAACGCCCACACCAAAGTCCAATTGTGGATTGGGCTTTCTACGTACGTGGACGGGATTGCCGATTTGTGTTTCACCTGGAAGTTCTTCTCCAAAGATGACTATACCGTGATTGGCACCAACATCTACAACCTGTGTTTCAACTCTAACAGATGTTAATGGTGCAGTTCTGACAGCTCATGATGGAACCACATTGATAACCAATGTTATGAGAAATATAAAAGCAAAGATCACTTTATGCGAGTCCATTTTTAACGTGTGCCAGTATAATTACTTGTGTATGATCTAAGAATAACTGACTTTGAAATAGTGTGAAATTCCTTTGCTGTTTAGAAAGTCAATATGGAGATCATTTTGCTTATCATCGTTTAAATAAACCTTCAGTTGAGATGTGACTTTCGCTTTCAATAAACTGAGTATCAAGAAATATTTTGAAACATTATGAAATACCTTTTATGAGAGGATTAAACCACACGATGGGGGAATGAGTACATTTTTATGTGGAAGGTGTCTAAGAGGGTGATTTAAAGACAAAAAATTGTAAAATTTGAAAGGGAGAGGTGAACTCAGACCTTTTTTAGTACATGCATAAATGTATATGTATAAGTGATTTTGACTCACTATTAGGCACATAAACTGCAGTGTGTGTGTGTGTGTGACAAAGTTTCGCAGTTTTGCACTGATGAGGACGCTACAATGTAACACACCCTAAAAAAATCCTCTGTCACTAATGTGTCGCTCACAAGCTCATTAACAATGTCAAGAAGGTTATAAGCCACGAAAAGAAATGAATAGTTATTTATTGATGGCATGAAGAATAGAGCATTTATTTTCTAAAAGCAGCAAAATCAACTTCATGGAAAATAGAAATTAATTTAGCGAAATATCACAGTAAACGGGGGGAGGGGAGGAATATGAAAATCGGCAACGATTTGGAATTATTTAAACCCGGAAATAACTTGAAATTTTGTATCGGTTTTGGAATCGCATTCCCAGTCAGCTTTTCTTACTTTCGTTCTCGGACAAATCAGGCTTAAAGTTTTCCTGGTTAACGAAATTTTCGGAGTTGTCAGAATACTGGAGAAATCGACAGCACAAAATATTATTTTACAATTTTTGTAAAATTGATCGCGAAATCAGTATCAACTTAGATATTTGTCCCCCGATTATTCCGTGATATTGCGCCAAATTAATATTCACTTTCCACATAATTTTTTCTGCAGTGTCTACTAAATGAACTTTCTGTTTATTATGCCATTAGTAAATAATTTTTAATGATTTTTTGTAGCTTATAACCTTTTTGATAACTTTAAAAGTAATGCGCACATTTGCGACACATCAGTAATAGATGATTTTTTTAGACATGTACCAGAATTTCATGTGATCAATTTTTCAAGCGAATTTTAATTGAAGAAATGAATAGAATTTAATTATAAAAAATGTAATCGAATAATAATTTGTTTTAGATGCTCATCATTTCTAAAAGTTAAAAACAAAGAATATTTACACCGTCATTAATATAAGGTTGAATAAATTAAGTGTGCAAATAATTCTTGTTTCATTCTTCCTATTGAAACAGCAATTCGTAAATAATTATGTTAAAGGTGGTGTCTTAGCCTATTTAAAAGTTTCGCAATACTATATTTTATTATTGGTTTAATGAAGCTGAAAATGGTACACAATTTTACAGCCTTATTTTTTTCGACAAATTAGATTCAATATTTAGAAATTATAAATTTGGACTCAAAATTCTGGATCAGCGACTCGAGAAACCCCGAAATGTCAATTTTTTAGCCTAATCGGTGTTGTTTTTAGAGTGTTGATCTACCACTTTGAGTTTTTAAATTTCAGCTTAAGATTTGTGTTCGGTCAGGAAAAATCACTTTGCGCATACTTTACATGCACGAAAAAGCCTACTTCCGGTCTAGGTTGGACAAAAAAGTTTCTATGGCAAATTTGATCAAAACGCAGCTTTATTTACATTGTTGTTAGATTGTTTCAGTACAATTGAATATCATTGCTTATCAGATACACACTTACATACTTTGATATATACAAATATAAATTCGACAACAAATCATGCTGAAGCATGTGCAAGTCAATTTGATAAACAATTGGACTTAAAGCCGTATAACCTTATGATGTATTCGATCGAATATTGTGGTTTGCTCTAGAACCTTATGGTGACACTTTTGCGGTTTGTACCAAATCCTATTTCATGGACACGTTCTCCTATAGACATACGTCCTAACAAACTTTGAACTTTAAATCAAGTAATTCTTTTTCTATACGGGCTTGCAAGTTCCAGCTGATACATTACCAAATTCAACCACATTGATAACCAATTTTATAGCAAATATAAAAGCGAATATCAGTTTCGACGACGCCATGTCTTATGTATGTAAAACACTTGTGTCTGACCTGAGAATAACTTAATTTTAAATATTCTGAACCCCGATTGTCGATTGTTCTCTATATAAAATGATGTGCAATTATTTTTACGTGAATAAAGTAAGGATAAATAGATTTAGTGCGTAAATAATAATTGTTTTTTAATTTTAAGGAATCAGTAATTCATAAATGCATATGTTGGTGGAGATGATATTACTTATCAAAAAGCAATTAGTAGTTTTCCGCTATCGCGTATTAGCCAATATTTTTACGCATCGTCCCTAAACTCAGGATAAATAGTCAAATATTTTTCATCAGACTAGTAATTTGCTACTAATCTTAAGTGGCTTACTTTTTTCTAATTGAATTAGTAGTTTTTAATAATAATTAGTAAGATTATTTCTTCAATTTTATTAGCACACACTGGAATTGCGCAATATTTCGTAAAGTTAACGCTGAACAAACTGAAAAAGAAGTTATTGGTACGGGAAGTTCTCTGATGGTAGACAATTCTTAAATTTTAACAAGTATTTTTTTATTCAAAAAAGTATTTTAAAAAAGTCTTTTGTATTTAAGAAATATATATTTTTAATTAAGCAAGTATTACTTGGCAATTTTCTACTCCTTTCAAACTCGCTTAAAATTTTTTTTAAACTAAAACGTAACTTATCGCTGGGTAAATAAAAAAAATTAGGACTTAAACATTGAGGTTCTTCGCTTGCAAGGTGTTATTTTTTATTAAATTTAAAAAGCCCCTAGGGTCAAACTACCACATTAAAAAAATTTTCATTCGCATTAAACCTTAGTTCAAATTTGGTTCAGTCACATGTACTCAGAAAAATATTTGTTTTGAATTGAAGAAAGCATTTCTTTGACATAATTTTTTTTGCTCAACTTAAAATAAATTTACAGTTTAAAAACCCTTTTAAATTTAATAAAAATATTTATTAGAACAAAAAACTATTTCTTCAAGCCAAAGAATTATTTTTGAATCAAGAGAAATTTCTTAGAATCAAACTAACTTTTTTTTTGCCTCAGAGCCAATGAATATTTTTCTTTAAATTAAAGATTCTTTTTTAGAGTGTAGATCACAATCAAGAATTTTTTAAATCAAATAAGAGATTGAATCCGTCATGAAAAAAAAATTTCTATAAAGTTACAAAGATTTGAATTTTGACGTATATTTTTGAAGAAAAAAAAGGTTCTTTGAATTTTCAACAAAACTTCGACGATTTGTATGGAAATATAGAAAGTCTCTTTGAAAAAATATAAACATAAACGTTCATAAAACTGATAGGATATGCATTTTTTATATAAGCAGACATTTTTTTAATATTGGAAGAAATGAAAAAGTGCATTTTTTAATGAAATATTCCATATTTTTAAAATTCAAAGAAAAGAATAAAAAACATTTTCTAAAAAATCCCACCTTTTTTATTTTTCTTCATATTTTTCTTACAATTTCTGCTTATATAAGAAAGGTATCCTATCAGCTTTATGCGGACTAAACTACTTATTGAAGCTTGGAAAATTTTTTCCCCTGGCAAAATTTTTTTCGATTTTTTTGTAAACGATTAAAGATATTACAAAAAAGCGAGAGGTATTTTTGTAAAACCTTTTAGACGTGCGAAATTTTATCTCAACATTTTTTTTACCTATAGTTGCTTTCGAGAAAAATCCGATTTCATAAAAAGAAAATTCTCCTGGCCACAAAAACTGTCATATAAACGTCAAAATTCTAATATGCGAAACTTAATGTAAAATTTTCATTTTTCGAATTAGAAAAATACGTTTCTTGAATAAATTTCCTCTCAAAAAACAACATATATTGTCGATGAGAGACTCTGTGACTTGAAGTGTAGAACCTGACAGATTTTTAATGGATTCGATTCTTTGCATTACCATATGATACCTGATGTAATGTAATGGAAGTTTTAATAAAATACGTTAAATGGAATAAAAAAATGTCACTCTGTAGCAAAACTTTATTAAACATTAGTCTTATTCACATTGTTGTTATGTTGTTTTATTCCAATCAAATCGTTTAAGTTACAGATGGATATTTGCATTTTGTATACACAAATAAAAATTGCTCAATGAAAACAGTGAATGCTGCAGATTTTCGAGATCAATTTAATAAACGATTTGACCTAAGGACCATACACCTTTACAGTATAATTGATCCCAAGGTTTGGCTTACTCCAGAACCTTATTTTGACACTATCGTGATTTGGACTAAAACCCACTTCATCAACACGTTCTCCTGTAGAATAAATGCCTAACAAACTTATAACTTCAACTCGAGTTATTCTTCTTCCAAGTAGGGTGGAAAATTCGGCTTCAATCACAGTGACACCA
>JAUELO010000135.1:11748430-11759966 GCA_032357855.1 Amphibolips quercusostensackenii
GCATTTCAAATTGAATTCGATAAATTAATATAGTATATTATATATATAGTATATATTAAATTATGTACTAAGGGAGGAAAGCGGGATTTTTTCGACCAATATAATTTTTCAGTACGAGTCGTAGGTGAGCGCGCAAGAGCCGGAGACGAGTACTAAAAAAATACATGAGTCGTAAGGAGGTGCTTCCTTCTTGGTGTAAACAATATTTTTCATAGCAAATGCATGATTTCAGACGCTTTTTGTAACATAGGCATAATTTCTGCTCATATGCAGGAATTTTTAGAAAATCTATTTTTATTTTGATATCAATTTAGGAAATTTTGATAATTACGGGTAGGGATTTTACGACAATATTCTAATAGGAAAATCTTTTAAAGCAAATATAACTTGATGAGCACTTGAGAAACGTAATTGCTTATGTATAGGTATATGTTTAATTAGCTGTAAGTGATTTTCAATAAAAATAGTATGCTATAGGTATTATATTTTATATGTATGGATATTTTATTCTAGTGGTTGATAGTTTTAGTAAATGTTTGGTTATTTTCAGGATTTCCCAAAATTTCCGACATTTCTGCTTAATTACATTTTAAATTACGAACTTCACAACTCCAGTTACGAAACTTTTCATATTTTTGAAAATCACATACAGAAAAATTTATAAGTCATCAACAATATTAAAAATTTTTGAAATTTATCGTAAATTCATGAATAAGCAAAAATTTCTAAAATTTAGAAAATTTGCAAAATTTAGGATTTTAAAAAATTTCAGAAATTTAGCCCAGGCGGTCGAAGTATACATAAAGAAAGGAATTATGTATAATTTTTATTCATTTTTTACATTATTTTTTATGAAACAAATGAAAATCATACGTAATTGTTCAAACATCATTTTATTTTAATCTGAATTTAGGGAATATCTGATAATTTCAGAAATTGTTTTGAATTTGGAATTATACCAGACGCAGCAACAATTTTGCCACAGTGTTCAAGATAAGAGGTTGATTACAGCCAAATGCGTGCTCACAGTTGCATAATGTCTTATTTTTTGCATATGACGTAGTTCTTACTCCCTGGGGAGTAAAAAGTACTTTTTACTCGCTGCAGACTAAAAATTAAAACTTTGGGCCCGTTTCGTAGGCACGAAAAAGTGATGATATCATGCATCTTTTATACAATTACAATTCTGGAAATTCGACTTGAACTTCGCATTTAAATCTAGAAATTCCTATTTAATTTTAGTGAATAAAATACATTTCTATACAATCCTTATTTATTATTGATTAATTTGAATTGCAAAGGGGAGTCATTTTGTAAAAAATTTTATATTTTGTAGTTAATCATTTCAAAAATGACAATTTACGGGAATTTGATTGGAGGGTTATACACAAATATGTCTGTGGGTTTTAATTACATCCGATGTAAGTCCACATTATTTTCTTTTACTCAGAATGCATCAGTGGCTGCGATCAAGCACCCTCGTTTGTACGATTCGATAATAATCAATCGGACGTTCCCGCTATTCGGACTTACTGAATTCGAAATAATTGCCTCGCACCCCCGGCTCACCCCACTTGAAGCACTATCGACTGGTGAGGCGTGACTGTCGCACCAATTCACATTCACATCAGAACATTTCTGTAGGTCTATCCTAGGAAAGATACAAATCATTCCGGAAAAATATAAATAGAAAAACTCATTTCAAGATAATTGTAGTTGAATAATTTACATTTTGCGGCTTTTAAGATTAATACCGCTTATAATAAAGTAATTTAAAATTCATGAAAGTTTGACAAGAAGATGGCAGCTATTAAAGCTGATGCTTTAATAGAAATAAGTCTCAAGGATTGCTTTCATAAGCCTTATAAGAAAAATAATTAAAAATTTATATTTGAATTTAACATGAAAATACAATTACAAAAGAGTTTAATTGAAAGCGCTTTTAAAAATCGAAGTGTCTCGTCGTCCCGAAATTCGGGATGACTATTCCAATATTTTTCATACGCTTGGCTAGTCGTCCCGAAAATTCGGGACGACTAGACACAGCCTTCAAAAATACAATAGTTTAAAATTATGCATGTGTTATTAGTTTGAAGGGGCTTATTGAAGCTTCAAATTAAAAAATTGTCGATGAATAGTGTGAGCGATATGAATTATTCAGTACGGTGCTTCTTATATTGAAAAAAAGTTTAGAATATTTAACGATTCTTATAGTTGATAATAAAAGTCCTTCATGACTCGATACCTGGGGAAAAAAATTAATCTGTTGATATTTTTTGTCTCTACACCTATAAATAATTATGTAAATAACAAATAATAAGCAAATGATTATTATCCTTTTTCCCATCATATTGATTTTTTCTATACGCTTTTAGTATGAAATTGATTGATTTGTAACCTTCTAGGTTTTTAATTTCCAGCTTTGAATGCTTGGTACTAAAATTGTTTTATGTCTGAACATCTCAAAAAAAATTATTCTTTTGAAGTGTGGAATTTTAAATACTTCTTACTTAGAAATTTTCTGTTTCTGAAGTTTCGGAGATTCCAATTTTTTATGGATCATTTTTTGAAATGAAATAAAATCGTACGGCGTTAATATTAAGATGTCTTTCTCGTATAAATATAATGCTCAATGTTTGCGCCCCGCTTTTTCTTTTTAGTCATATTTTTTTAGAAACTTTTTCTCGGATTTTTGTCCTGGGTTTTTCGTCATTAACCACGGACTCAGTCAAATGCCTAATGAGTTAAAGATACTGCGAATGAAATTAATATGATTTTTGAAATATTTTCTGATGGTGCTGTAGTAGGCATAAAATTTAGAGCATGGTGTAATTTAGATTTCGCTTCTACCGCTGTTATTCTTACACAGCTGCCGCGAGCGTTGAAGGAGACTTTATTCGCCTATGGATTCTTTCTTAGAGCTACCATTTCTCTCTCCATAGGTTTTTAGTCTTCTTCTTCCTGATGTTCTAAGAAGTTTCTCACAATGCGACATATATTTGATAAAACCGCTTTCTAAGCTCTTGCCAGTACCCTACTGACTTCTAAATGTTCAAGATGTTTAGTGCATCTTACGAGCATATTGCCTGTAGCCGTGATCACAAGAAGAGGAATAGATGGATGTTTCACATTCCACCATATTGTCTTCTTTTCATGCCTTAGCTCGCTATACTTATGGATCTTGGTTGTACAGGTTTTCGGCAAAATGCGGTTAAATAAGCAGACAATGTCGATGATGTAGACTCCTCCACCTTTTTTCCCACGCATCACAATATTGCACAGCGGGGCAAAAAAAGTACCTGTGGAAAAATCAATTTTCAGCCTACACCATTTATTTGATTTGAACTTTTTTTTTACATTCTCATCATTTATGATTAAGAAAGTATCAGAATTGTCCAAAAATTCACATCAAAGTTTTTCAACGGATCTCCACGTTTACAAGACACCCTAAAAACGAAAATCGAATTTTGTCGATGGCGTCTGTCTGTCTGTCCGGCCGTCGTAAACACGATAACTATTGTAAGAATATAGGGATCAAATCGAGCTTTGGGATACTTTTTCTGGCTCCTAAGAGAAAAAACGAGTTCGTTACCCAGTATTTCTTGACCAACGGTTATGGCTTTATCTATCGCAATTGCTATCCAACAATCGAATATTGCGTTTTTGCGCCAAACGAAGAAAGATACGTGAAAAAAGTATGATAAAGAAATTGAAGCCCTTCAAAATATCTACAATTTTTGTTTGAACCATTTTTCGATAGGACTTTATTTTTTTTTTAATGCATCGGAAATGAACAAGTCGAAAAATCTAATTTGCAGCCAAACGACGACAGATAATTAAAAAAGTTCTCCAGAAGAATTGTATCTTTTTAAAAGACCTACAATTTTTCTTTTAACCATTTTTTGATAAGATTCGATATTTTTGTCTTACTTTTCGAAAATACTATAAAAAAATCGAAAATTCTAATTTTGAGACAAACGACAGAAAATATAGGAAAAAGTTTCAATATTTAATTGAAGCTTTCAAAATGTCCTGAAAATTTTTCGAAAACTATTTTTTGATCTAATTTATCTTTGTGGTTTTATTTATCGAAAATATTATAAAAAAATTGAAAATGTAAATTTGGAGCCAAACGTCCCGAGATACTAGAACAAATCTTGATGAGCCATTGTAGCTTTCCGTAAGTCCTGAAGAATTTGATTTAAACATTTTTTGAACATACTCTTTATTTTGGTTTTATTTACTGAAAATACTATGAGAACATTTAAAATTTAAATGTTGAACCAAACGATAGAACATGCGAGAAAAAGTCTTACAAAGAAATTATAGCTTTTGAAAAGTCCTACAAAATTTCTTTAAACTATTCTTTGATGAAACTTGTCATTTTGATTTTATTTACCAAAAGTACTGTAAAGAATATCCAAAATTCAAATTTTGAACCAAACGGCGAGAGATTCTTTGAAAAAAGTGGATTATTTAAATTTTGAGACAAACGACGCCAAATATTGATTTAAGCGTTTAAAAATTCCTACAACACTTATTCTAAATATTTTTTTAAAAGAAATGTAAGGTAATTCAAAAAAAAAATCGAGCGCGTAGCGCGTGTATCACAATGAGAATGTTTACCTCAAAGCCTATAAAGCTTTGAGAAATTTTACCTTTAACATATTTGACTACTTAATTACGCAGAAGATTCAAAATATAAGAATGCGTACATATGCTGGGATCTAAAAGATATGTTTTTGATAAAGTTTTAATCAAGCATTTTAAGTGCAAAGAATAAATATCCGAGCGCGCAGCGCAAGCTCTAAATATGTCCGAGCGCGAAGCGCGAGATCCGAAACACGCGCGCCCTAGTCGCGCTCAACCTTGCGAGCCACGCACGTATTGGGTGATGAGAATGTGCCCGCGCAGCGGGCAGATTAAAAAAAAAAATAAAAGTCACTTAAATTCTGGAAAGATTTGCATGATATTTTTTTAATTGTTCAAAAATTTGTTATTCAACAACAAAGCTTATTTCTTTCACTTTTCCCGAGTGCAATTTCTTTAAAGACATTCAGGTTGACCAAATAAGAGCTCAAAATAGTGTCACAACTATATTGGAATAATTTCCACTTGGTTAGAATAATTTTAAAAAATTTCAATTGGTTATATACAAGTTAATAAATAAAAGTCATTTTTTGGAATTAGCAATGTTTAGCTCATTAAAATTAATCGATTTTGTGTAAGGTGTCAGAGAAATGAATGTTGCATTACCATTAATTAAAAATAGATGTTTTTTGGTTATTGTTTAAACAATTTTTATAAAAAAATTAACAGTTTAGCGACTTTTTAATAAAAGAGCGCAGCGTAGACAAAAGAAAAACGATCAGTGCAGCGTACTGATCGTTTGTCTCTTGTTTTCCTTATCGAGTTATTATTTTTTGTTCGCTATTGTTTGAAAGACCTTTTAACGATTTCAACTATTTTAATCACGAAAAAAAATTGTTGGTTGTAGCAACAAGCTAGTTTGCTATAGCAAACAAGAATTCGTGGTTAGATCTTATTCAAAGCATTCTTTTTTGCAGTTACAAACCAGGGGTTGGTAAAGGTTGGTATTTCTTACAGTTACCAGGACCGTCTTGGTATTCTTTGTTAGAGGTTTTTATTTTGAGGTTATGATGCACCTTTATATACATGTCAGAAAAATTGTCGAGCTCGAGGTATTACAAGGTAGGGTTTATAAAAAAAAAGAGAACAAGGCACTAACTAATGTTCACTTTCAAATTTGTCAACGTATTGGGAGGAACTCCAAGAAATCAAAATCTCGCTAACACTGACCATTGCGCTTAATCCGCCGCGCACTTATACTCGACTAATACACTAGCGGCCATTTCTACTAAGCCTTACAAACTGTCCTAGTAATCTTTGTACCAGTGACTAACTTTCTTTGTTGCGAGCGCGAATACCAAACCAACCAAGAATTCTTTGTTGCTACAACTATTTTCTTCCGTGATGATTTCAACGATTTCGAGTTTTTTCGTGTTCATTCAATTCGTGTCAATTTCCACCTCAGGCAGCAGTTCATAACACAGATTAGGCGTTTTTGTTCTGCTATATATTGTTCGTCAGCAAGTGACGACATGCATTTTAAAAAAAGACGAAGGTGTTGTCGTTGTATTAAAGTCAACGAAGAAAGCGCTCCAGTGACATTCTCTTAGAAATGATCGGCTTAAAGCTCCCAAATAGAGCATTCTCCACGATTGCATCTGATGGCCCGATGCTTGCTACTTGCACTGATCTTTTGCCTTTCGGGCGTTTCAGTCAGATTTACCTGTCCATCACGTGTCTGAAAGTTACCGCCATCCAGCATGATGTAGCCCCCAGAGATTTTGTAGTATGGTTGAAATTCGACAATTTATTGAGTACAGTGAAGATAAAAATTATTAATCAAGACATGGCATTGTGATCGTCAATTCGAAAAGGTTAACATAGTTCCTTTTTGTTAACCGAGCATAATGGAAAAAGTCTTATTTTAAAATCATGATGACTCTTGTCACCAAGGGATGTCAGAGGTTCATGATATCATGTGCAAAAGTTATTGGTTCTCAGAAATGCGGCGTAAAATATCATAGCACATACAAAACTGCTAGACATGTATAGTGTTTACGCCGACTAGAATTTGCGAAAAATCGAGGGGATGATCAGTGCAATTCCAAAGGGCGATAAACTTTTTGGCAATAAACAAACTGCATATAGATTAAATAGATATATTCTGTTCGCGTGTAAAATCCAAGAAACATGTGCCCTAGTGGTCAATTATTTATTAACAAAGTCTGTACAGTTAAACCCGACTGAATGCACGGCGTCTGCGAAATTGATACGATGTTTAAAAAAATATTTCGTAGATTACAGGAAGCCAAGAGTTCTGACTTCTGATAGTAAAACCTCATATTTACATTGCAGAAGTTTTACGATTTTTGTGGAGAGTATGATATGAAACACTAACTAGCAGCTATAGGTTTTATGCAGACAAATGGACAAGTAGAAATTGTAAACAAAACATCTGGTCCTATGGAAGGTAAGGTTAGCGACGACGAAATCGGAAGATCATGGCCTAAAGTCATTATCGAAATTGAGTATACAATAAAGAATTTTGTACACAGATCTACTGGCGAAACGCCGAGTGAATTGTTATTTGGAATCCACCAGCCTGGTAAAGTGGAAGACTATGTGCGCGAGTTTGTTGACAATTTTTGAAATCATCGTGAAAGAGATTTGAGTATACTACAAGAGAAGTTTCATAAAAAAATTACGCAATGCTTAGCAAAATTATGGAAGTAAGGTCAAGAAGATTTGTTGTATAATATAATATAATATAATATAGGAGAGAACGTAATAATAAGGAACTCTGATTTTATAAAGGGTGTTAACAAAAAATGTATTCCTCTTTTTTAGCTCCTGCACTTTTTTGAAACGACTAGAAGACCCTTTAATTTTTGTATCTTCTCTAAACGCCAGGACATGCTTTTTGAGCAATAATAAAATTATAGACTTAGTACATTATGCGAGTCAATACAATTCACTATCCTTTAGGCGCGATTCAACTGCCCTAAGAGAGTGCTTATCGTTTCCCAAAAAATAAAAAATAAATCATTTTTTTCCACTGAATGAACATTTTTCTGAAGGTCTAGTGGGTCAAATTTGAAATACACCATGCATATCTTTTTAATTCTTATTCATATAAGGCAAACTATTAATTAATCATGATAAAAAAATGTATTTATTTGCTGAATTTACTCATCTTCTTGTCCCAGTAACAAGCGTATTATAGTAAGTAAAATAGTTATCAAAGTAAGTACATGGATTTACGTAAAATCGGCCAAGTCATTTAATTTACTTGATTCAATGCACATTTTTTTCTCTGTATGCCAGACCAATTTTCGCTTCGATCTCAACTTGAATTTTATTAGTTCTGAAATTCGTGCAGATTAATCGCGATTGTCTGATGGTCAACACCAATGATTTCTTGTTTAATAGTCTCTATTGGGAAATCTTTTCTCAATAGACACTATTAAACAAGAAAACATTGGTGTTGAACATCAGACAATCGGGATTAATGAATTTACAAAGCTATCTCAGTAGTGCTGGAATTTAGATTACTCACACAAAGGAACTTTTCTTATAAAACATCAATTTCGCACATTTTTAGAATGTACATTTTGAAAATTCGTTCTCAAGGAGATATTTTTGGTTGCTTGATGCTTTTACATTAAATTAGTTTACATAATGTAAACATAAAATTCTGTAAGACAGTTAAATTTTTTTTGTCTAATTCTACCGAAATAAATCTAGATTAAATGCGGTTTTATTTTAGACAAAGTCAAATAGAATTAAAGAAATAGCAATTAGGAGAGAATGCGATTTAAATCTGACAAATTTCTTATTTGCGAATAGCTTAGAATTTACTTAGAATTATAGACATTATATATTATATTATTATATTCACCAGTAGAATAGAGGATAAAAGCCAAGGATAAAGCCAAAGTATAAGTGATCCTCATTTTTCTCATAAAAGGACAAACTGCTTTAATAAAGAATTTTGGATATCTATGTAATTAAAAAACTTTTTGGTGCTTCATTAGAGTATATATCATATACTGTAGTTGTTATCTCGAAGATTATAGATATTGTATGCCTCAAGCTACTCTTTCTGTAATATTTACATTTGAGAAGTCAGTTTCAAGGAAAAAGACCTTTATTTGCTAAATTCGTGAACTGATGTCATCATTTTTATAATATTATACATTTTAAGGAAAACTGGCTTTTATATAAAATATTCATGTAGTTATAGTGTCTATAACTCTTTATTTAAAACTTTTGAAAACTAACAAAATTCTAGAAGATATTTAAAAAGAATTGTAAAGACGGATATAATGTCAAATAATTAGGTCCCAAGCTGTCTTATTTTAAAATTTGATGAAAAAAGCCGCGTTATTTGAAAAATGCATTAGAAGTTGTAGAAAAATTATAACCATTTTTCCCTAGTATGACGCTCGTCTTTAATTATGTATATTCGACAGAAAACTACTCGTTAATGGCGAAGTCGATAATACAGGACTTTGGTCTCCTTATGCCTGTTCTTATTGACTGTAATAGTCTACATATTTTGCATAGTGATGCTTCTCTCACATTTTCGACCAAATGTTTAAAAATTATTTCAGAAATTTTCAATTGTCGAATCAATTGTCTGATCTTTAAGAAAAATCAAACATTTTTCCACAAGGCGTAATGCTACTTCATAAAACCGTTAGTCCATAGTTTGTCACCGTAGCGCAACCGTCTCAACACAGATACTCAATTCTAGAACTATTTCGAATAATATACTAAGAATAATGTCTGCTTGGTTAAAAAAAATTTGTTGATGGATAAAAATACACGATTTGTCACGATGTTCTTCAATCCAAGAAATTTTATCTCTATTATATAAACATATATTCAGAAAAAGGTTAAACAACCAACGCAGGGTCCCACTGGGAGCAACTGACATCTATGAAAATAACACTGGCTCCCAGTAGACGACCGTGAGATGGGTGGTCACAGGGCACGACGAAATCACGACAATAGGCCGATAAAACCTTTAAGTGTCTTGATGACACGAAGCAAGCCAAGGATAACAGCTTCCTGCATCCATCTCGTAAGTGCCATGGCATATTTTTGGCACGAGAGTATGGCTTTAAGGTTAAGAACCAGTGATACTTTTGCATCTCCTGAAGCACTGATCACAAGGACAATTACTTTAACCGAATATTTTGTGTACAGTCGTTGCAGCTTCCTTTTTAGGGTCTTGATACCTTTGTTTCTTTTCCCTCCCCTTGACGGTGATGTTGTAGTCGGGCGCAACACAGAATGAGATCACGAATATAGTTAGTTTTTTGAAATCTTGAAAAACGATGTCAGGCCTCGAGTGTGCAACGGAGACTGTTGTCCGTAAATTGCAGTTCCAGAAAATTTAGCACTTCTTATTTTAGACAATCGACTCTATCTCACTCAGGAAGTTCGGCAGCGCAGGGTCATGTTCAACACCGTAAGAACTACAAAGATGGTCATAAAAAACTCTTATAGCCGAATTATGTCTGTAGAGATCAGCCGTTCACGCGTGAGTGGAACACCCGAATAGTATGTGTTCTAGGTACTCAGCGTATGCATGACACGCTTTGCATCTATCGCTTGGATCTTCTTGCCGTCAAATGCGGTTACGGTATACTAAGGTAGTAATGATCTCATCTTGGCATGCGAAAATGAAACGCTCAGTTCCTGAATTAAGTTTAGATGATCTTAGGAAAGAAAAAGCTTGCTACTTCAAAAAGAACTGCTCTTCTACATTTCTGTGAAATTTACCGTCCACTTTCTGGTAGAGTAGCTGTTGACAAAAGTTTTTAACCTCTGCTTTCTTTACTTTGTCTTTTAGAAGTGAGGAATTTAGATGGAGTAATGCACTTTTCTTACTTCTGATGTTAAAATTCAGGCAGAGGGTCTCGGCCGCCTGCTACGCGGTTTTGTAAAGAAACGCTCTTTTGCCAATCATCTCGTGATTCATGACAATTCTCAGGAGAGGATCTCTGACATGTGCAAAGATATAAGCTGTATTCAGAATAATGCGGTTATGAAAACAGTGGAGATTCAGAAGTCCATGTCCACCTTAACGGTGTGAGATGTATAATCGCGGAACGGAAGAATTGATATGCAAGCTCTTATGCATATGCATGATCTTACGCGTGGTGATGTCAAGGGCCGTAAGCTCATTCTTCGTCGATTGAACCACCCCAAACAAGAAGAGTAGAACCGGGACGGCAAAAGCATGTTAGTCGCAAATACCTTGTTCCACGCCGACAAATTTGAAGACCAAATCTGTCGAAGAAGATGCTCGTATCTGCTTGGGAGAGACTTTTTCACAGATATTAAGTCCTGAATGCGGCTTTGAGGCACGCCCAGGTATGTCTAGTTCTCTCCCGTGTCAAGATGTCTGATAACACTTATATCCACAAGCTCAGAGTCCTTGAAAACACCAGCAATCTTTCCTTTCTTCAGATGAATTTTCCGGCACTTGTCCAATCCAAAGTCCATTCCAATCTCTCCTGTCTATCTCCTGACGATATTTACAGCGGATTGCAGTTTGCTTGAATCCTTCATCCATATAAAATACATAGGTGACCTTATGCTCACGTTGATTAGTGCCGACGCAGAGGTATCCAGAAGAATCGCGTAATGCGAGAGATAGTAGCAGAAGTGTGATGCAAAAGATCAGAGGGCTCATGGTATCGCCCTGAAAAGACACCTCTCTGTAAGGTGACGTTCGCCGTCACACGATAATTTCCAGATGAGATGGTGAATCTACTTTTCCAAAGGGGCATCAATTTCTCTATGCATCTCACTATATGTGGATGAACTTTCAAGCTTTTCAACAGACGGATAATAAGTCTATGAGAGATTAAATTAAAAGCTTTCCGGTAATCAATCCAGGTCATTGACAGGACGCGCTGATGGGTTGCTGCGT
>JAUELO010000135.1:11794116-11810868 GCA_032357855.1 Amphibolips quercusostensackenii
TAGAATCTTGTACAAACCCCCTATACCCATCCTGTATACCTGGCTATACCCAATCAATTTTGGGAATTTCCTTCATTTATGGTCTATTACTCTATTGAGTCTATTGTAAAAAAACTCGAAGAGTAGAATGAATGGCTAGGTGGAGGAGATTTTCAGCCAAAATTTGAATAGTTTAATTTTCAGATTAAAAAAATCTTTAACCAAAAATCTGTAAACCAAAAATGGATTAAAGTTGAATTTACAGTTAGCATAATTAATTTCGGAACAAAAAAAAATACAAGAAAACAGTTAAATTTTCAACGAAAAGAGATAAATCCTCTACCAAAGAAATTAATTTTTAATAAATTTGTTCAACTTTCAATAAAGTAGATTTACCTTCAACTAAAAAGATGAATTCTTATTCAACAGAATTAATTTTTAAAAAATGTATAAAATTTTAAACACAGAAAGATTTTTTAGTCAAAAAAGATACAAAATTGTAACTGAATTCTTTAATTTTCATAGTAAAAAAAAAGGAATTTCTATAAAACAGTTGAATTTTCGAACAAGAAATTTTAATTTTCATCCAAAAAGTTTATTTTCAAACAAATCGTTAAACCTTTTTATTAAAAAAGTTGAATTATCAACTCAAAAGTATGAATTTTTAACAATATTGTTTAACTTTCAACAAAAAAAAATTAATTTTCCACTAATACGACGAATTTTCAATCAAATACATAAGTTTTACAACCAAAAAAGTAAATTTTTAACTAAAAAACCTGTTCGCTGCGCGGGCACATTCTCATCGCGCGCTATGCGCGCGGTTCGCAAGCTTGAGCGCGCCTAGGGCGCGCGTCTTTCGGATCTAGCGCTTCGCGCTCGATAATGGGTTATTATTATGCATATATATGCACCTTCATATTTTGAATTTTCTATGTAATTAAGTATAGTTGAAGATATTAAAGATTAAATTGCTCAAAGCTTTATAGGCTTTGAGGTACACATTCTCATCGTGAAACTCGCGCCACGCGCTCGATTTTTTTCTGAATTACCTTACCATAAAAAACAATTTCTGTCAAAAAATATTTCGAAGGAATTTTATAGGAATTTTTAAACGCTGAAATCAATATTTCGCATACCTTACTCAAAATTTGAATTGTCGATTTTTTTCAAAGTACTTACGATGAATTAACTTAAACTGACAAGTCACATCGAAATTTTTTATTTTTTTATTAACTGAATGTTTATAGTCGCATTAACTGCCAGGGTCATAAGCGACTGTACTATAGGGTTAATTATAAACTGTAGGGTATCTGTAGGGTAGTATACCAAGGGACAGAAGCGAAGCTTTCTGAAAGTACATCCAGCCTCGCTTTCTTCTTTGGGAATCAAACCCGCGCCAGCGTGTCTGCCAAGGCTAAAGTGTTGGAACATAGAACAATCACTATACCACCTGAGCCACAATGACTACCTGTATCGAAAAATTATTGCAATAAATTTTGTAGAACTTTTTAAAAGCTGCGATGCCTTCTGAAATTTTTTTCCGTATCTCACGCCGTTTGGTTCGAAATTTGAATGTTGTATATTCTCTATAGTTCTTTTGATAAATAAAATCAAAATGACCAGTCGTATAAAGAAATGGTTTAAGGAAGGTTTGCAGGACTTTCAAAAGCTATAATTTGCTTTTCAAGACTTTCTATCGTACGTTCCATCGTTTGGTTCAACATTTGAATATTGAATTCTCCATAGTATTTTAAATAAATTTGAATTTTTAAATAAAATAATAATAATAAAAATAAATAAATAAATAATAATAAATAATAAAAAAAATAATAAATAAAATAAAAATAAATAAAAATAAAATAATAATAAAAAATAAAAATATTTTAAATAAATTTGAAAGTTTGAATTTTCTATTTTTTTCATAATATTTTTGACAAATAAAACCGAAATGATAAGTCCTATTGGAAAATGGTTTAAAAAAATGTTTTTGAACTTTTTAAAAGCTACCATTACGTATTGAAACTTTTTCCTATATTTTCTGTCGTTTGTTTCAAAATTAGAATTTTTGGTTTTTTTATAGTATTTTTGAAAATTAAAACCAAAATATCAAGTCTTATCAAAAAATGTTTAGAAGAAAAACTGTATGTCTTTTTAAAAGATACGATTCTTTTGTAAAACTTTTTTACTTATCTGTCGTGGCTTGGCTTCAAATGATAATTTTTGGCATGTTCATTTCCGATGCATTAAAAAAAAATCGAGTCCTGTCGAAAAATGGTTTAAACAAAAATTTTAGATATTTTAAAGGGCTTCAATTTCTTTCTCATACTTTTTTCACATGTCTGTTTTCGCTTGGCGTAAAAACGGAATATTAGATTTTTGGATAGCATTTTCGATAGATAAAACCATAACCATTGGTCAAGGAATACTAGTTAACAAACTCGTTTTTTCTTTTAAGACCCAGAAAAAGTGTGCCAAAGCTTGATTTGATCCTTTCATTTTTTCGAGAGTTATCGTGTTTACGGACGGACGGATGGACGGACAGACAGACAGACGCTATCGCCAAAACTCGATTCTCTTTTTCAGGGGGTCTTGAAACGTGGAGATCCGTTAAAAAACTGTTGTGTGAATTTTTGGACAATTCCAATACTTTCTCAATCATAAATGATGAGAATATAAAAAGTGGTCTCAAAAATGTTCAAAATGTGCTCACTTTTCGAATTTTTATCCAAAACAGCTGACTAACGAATCTCTCCTTTTCCTTCAGGCTTTAAACAAGTGTGCCAAGGCTCAATCCAATCTGATCATTTTTTCAAAAGCTATCGTGCCTACAGGCTACAGACTATAGAAGTTTTTTGATTTTTAATGTTGTGTTCTTGCAAATAAAGCAAAAACTACGCGTCCTATAAAAAAATAATTGATAAGATATTTGTAGATCTTTTTTGTTTGCATAGTTTTTGTGGCATAATTTTTTTTTGTACTTGTCATAATTTGACCGTAAAATGTAATTTTCGATTTTTCATTATTTTTCGTGCAATGAAAAAATGTAATTTTCGATTTTTTTTTTAAATTTGAACATTTTTTATAATAGTCTTGCAGGGTTTTCAGAAAGCAACGTTTTTCTCTATTTGACTTCTTTTCTTATCGTGCGTTGTTTGGCTTAAAATTTGCTTTTGCTTTTGTTTCTTTGAATTTTGAAAATAATATAACTTCTATAATTTTCTTTCTGTTGAAACAAGCCCTCAAGGTAAATTGTTCATATCTTTAGGTTATATTCATCACCGTACATAGAATTTCTAAATTTTGAAAAAAGGTGTTCTTAAAAATATTTAAAATGTGCTCACTTTTCGAATTTTTATGAAAAGTAGCTGGTTAACGAACTCGTTCTTTCTTTTAGGACCCAGAAAAAGTGTGCCAAATCTTGATCTGATCTGTTCATTTCTTTAAAAATTATCGTGTTTACGGACGGACGGATGGACAGACAGACAAAAGCCATCGCCAAAACTCGATTTTCGTTTTCAGAGGGTCTTGAAACGTGGAGATCCGTTAAAAAGATGTGGTGTGAATTTTCGGACAATTCTAATACTTTCTCAATCATAAATAATGAGAATTTAAATATGAAAATTCAGAAATGAGAAAAACAGTAACAAAATTTAAAACCACTTAAGATATTAAAAATTCTTGCATTGTGTATCGAGTATATGTTACTGCATACTTTTCATTATAATTTTGTGTAGACCTACACCTAAAAATCTGTAGTAAGAAACATGATAGTAATACACATAACAGTAATAGACATTTCAAGAGATGTTAAATTAAATTAAGAAGTTGCAATTTTTAAATATCAATTTTTTATTATTTATTATATAATTGGTCCCAAAATTTATTGTTTGTAAGCAAAAAAATAAGATTTTTTAAAAGTATAATGATTATAAAATTTACGTGTTTCCCTGCCTATGGTGATATCTTTTTTGACAACAATTTTCTCTTTTTTCTTTTTTATACTTGTATTTTGCCTCTATAATTATTTGGACTGATTAAGTTTGATCAATTGTATTGTTTCAGTAGGTAACTGAAATAATTACATAAATTAGATAAAATGGCATTTTAAATTTGTTTATACAAAGTTTCTAGTCACTAACCGATCTGAATGTAAAGTAAATAATTTAAAGAAAAAAAAAATTGTCTTCCTCGATCATTGTTCCATTAGATAAAGGAAAAAGGTTCATCTATCGGAAGTATTGGTTAAATTTGGTAAACCCTTAACGTTTATTATAGACTGTAACTTTTAAATATATATTGCATATTTATTGTATCACTTATTCAGATGTAAACTATTGATTTAGATCAAATTTTAACGGTACTTTTTCTTGAAATATTGACAATTTCAAATAGGTTTTTGTATCTCTTATTCGGATATAAACTACTGATTTCTTAATCAAACACTTATGGTATAATTTCTTAAAATATTGACAGTATTAAATAGGTTTACTAACTTATTTTAAAGGATATCAGGAATTTCGATGATTGGATATATTTCGAAAAATGCCAAGATTAATGAATCACACTTTTTTGTGAACACGATGACTTGAGTACGATTGCAGATAAATTTATGACATTTTGAGGGCTTACTTTCACCACTGATATCTTAAAACTGAGTGGAAGATTTCTAAAAATATTCATTAAATAATTTTTATCATTTTGTGATATTTAGAAAATTTGTTTCTTGTAATAAAAGTGTTTTAATTAATATAATTTTAAGTTGATGCAAGAATATAAAACATTGTTCGGTTCGGAACGAATCGATTGACCTGTAATATTCATACATTTTATTAAAGAGTAAGAAAAGGTCACTTATATTATTTGAAAAATCTATTTTATAGTAGAAATAATCTCATTCACATAAATTGAAATTAATTCAAGAATAGAAAAGATTCATTGATTCAAGACGAATCAATTGACCTATAATATCAAATAAATTTTATTGAAGAGTAATGAATTTATGTCTATTTATAATACTTGAAAACTTAGTTTTTCATATTTAAACTTTTTTGATTAACATAATTTCAAATTAATATAAAAAAAAGTGGAAAAAATTATTAATGATCCATTGTATTGAAGAGTACGGAAGTTATAGTCACTTATATAATTTGAAAAATCTGTTTAAAATAAAAAAACTTATTTCATAAACATAATTCAAAGTTCATGTAAGAATAGAAAAGGCTTCCCGATTCAAAAAATTTGTATTGGCCTTTTTAGATTTTTTTATTCAGACTTCCTCTATAAGGAGGCAAGTGTATTTGCTGAATAATCACAATGAGTTAATTTTTCCCATTTTTTTATTTTTTTACTGAAAAACCCTTACAGCTTTTGTAAAACATGATGATATTGAAGTTCTGCGTTAAACGAAGGATCGAAATTGTCTTCATCGTGTCTAAAAATTTTCCGTTCTAAACCGTAAAAAATGTGAATTGCAAATATCTATTATATTACACCTGGACGCGTCAAAAGTGTCCGATTGCAGACTACTATACTTTCTTCCCGCTACGTCATTTACTTTCTGCCCTAGGGAAGAAAGTCAATTTCAAGTCAGTTTCAAAGTCCTCTTTTCGATAGATAGGTCAATGAGCGACGACTTTGAGTTAAACAGCCTGATCTATTGCGCATGTGTCCACCAAAAATTCGAAAAATTTTTTGAAATATTGAAAAATTTTGGAAATATTGAACAATTTTGGAAATATTGCTAATTTTGAAGTTTTTTGAAAGTTTTACGTTTTATTGAAAAGTTTAAAAAATTTTAGAAATTGAACAAATTTTTGGAAATTTTGAAAATTTTTAAATTATTAAAATTTCTGGAAATTTTAAAAAAGTTTCAGAATATTGAAAATTTGTAAATTTTTTGAAAGTTAAATTTTTTTTTTAATTTTGTAAATTATCAAAATTTTTGGAGATTTTACAAATTCTGCAAATTGTGAAAAAAATTTCGAAATTTTTTGAAGTTTGGAAATTATTACAATTTTTGGAAACTATGAAATATTTTGGAAATTTTGAAACGTTTAGAAAGTTTCAAAATCTTTCGAAAAGTTTAGAAATTATTAAAATTTGTAGAAATTTTTGGACATTTTAAAGATTTTTTTAATTTTTTTGAAATTTTTTAAAAATGTTGAAAGTTTTGAAAGTTTTTTGCATACCTTTCCAAGTCAATACATAGCTCTTTAGCTACTTTGCTTCTTTAAATCTGTTAGCCTTTAGTTTGCCAACTGATCAGTTGTGAAAATTGAAAATGCCCATTTGAAAGCCGAATTTTCAACAGGGTTGTTGTGAAAAAAATATAAAAGTGCCAAGGGGAGAACGCAGTTTCTCGACTCGCGTGATTGCTGCCCTCGCTTCTCTTGGGTAGCAATCTTCACACTCGTCGGAAATGCGATGCCTTGCTCCCCTTGACACGTAATCTACTATTCTCTCTCATTTCATATTTTGAAAAAATTGATAAAAAATTGAAATATAAAAAAAAAGAGTCGTAATCAACCACCTGATAATCAAAATGTAAAGCATGACAAAAAATGATTTTGTACTAATTATAATCTAAAATACACTGCTCAACAAAATGTGACCTATGTGCTTAGGGAATGAGATATGTCATTTTCAGAGTAGTTTTTTGTGCTAAATCCGAATCTGGCCTCCATTTATCTGCAGCACGTCAGGTTTTCGCGACTTTTTGGCACAACATTTTTTTTTTTTAAATTACAAATCAGGAGATAGAATGTTGTGAACAACTTTTACAAAGCAAATCAATATATGATTTCCATGCATTTTTTAATGCCAAATCTAACGGCGGGCTTGTTTCTTTGATATCTTATACGTTTGCCGAGATAATCTAGAAAAACTAAGGAAAACCACGAAAAAGTGGTTTTACAAAAAACTGCATATCTAGCTGAAAAAATCTTTTTTTTTACTGTTCCAGGTGTCATTCTCTTCTTTTTACAATGTCAAAAATTTTTTTTTAAAAATTAGGGTTCAGGCTGTCACCGTTCGAAAGATACGCGTCAGAGAAGTTGTCTCTTTCTACGGAGTTGCCAATTTGACGGCTTACACGTACTTGAAGCGAATAATTGTACTGCACCTAGTATGTTATGCTACCACAATCTTCAATATCTGCGAATTTCACATTATTAACGAAGTATATCATTTTCTTAGTGTAACAGTATTCAATGCTTTGGATTCTTGAGCAGGCTTTAATCACACAGGCGTCACACAGGCGCTGTACACGTGATACAAAGGATCGGTCGGGCGAAAGGGTACATAGCGCATGCGCTACTCCCCTCTAATATAGCGCATGCGCAACTCTCTTCTACAATGTCACATACAACAGCTCTGAGCTCTCCAGTGTATCGTGCTTCGTGCTGTTTTTATTTCATGCTAGACTTCTGCGGAGTCACATGTATGCTACCTATACTCTAGGACTGAAACTCATTCCTATTGAACCAAATGCGCTAAGCGCTGATTGCGAGATATTATTCGACACTCATTTTTCAACAATTGCAAAATAGCGCGTAGTTGCTAAAATCATTCCGATAGCTTCTGTTACGTTTGCGGTGTTTTTGTTTCACAACAACAGAGACAAGAAATTTCTCCTGCAAAGCGAGAAGGTTACAAGATTTTTTTCAGATTAAGGCCGAAAATGGGCAAAAATATTGGATATCGAACAGTTGCTGCATGACTTGTGCCATTTTATTGAGGTCAGTATATCGAGAGAATTTCGATCATATCTTTACTTTTTCTTCCCCCACTTCTTGTAAAGAACCTCTGAACCATATCGATAATTGCTATTTCTGTTTGACAAATCTTAATGGCTACTCATCGAGATGCAAGGACTTCATAATTTACCCTAATGTTTCTTCCGTGACAAAAGCTGCGTCTGACCGTAAGGAGTATCTCTCGGTTGATTCCACAATACACAAAGCAAAAAAATTAATTATTCTGATAAAAATCAACATATGGAACATGAGCCGACCAAAAACTTGCCACAATCATTCGATCAAAAAAAATTAAATGATTTTATAAGAGATCTCAATTTATCTGAAAATGAGGCTGAAATCTTTGGCTCTAGAATCAAGGGAAAAAAAATTTGTTAAAAAAAAGATGTAAAAATCTCTCATTATCGACATCGAGAGACAGATGTAATTCTATTTTTTTCTAGCCAAGATAGTCTTATTTATTGCAACGATGTAGATGGACTAATGAAGGCCATTGGTTATGAATATCAATTAGATAATTGGCGTTTATTCATTGATTTGAACAAATACAGTTTCAAAGCTGTTCTCTTGCGCAACGGAAAGGAATATTTATCAATAACCGTTGCTCTTGTCACCAATATGAAAGAGTGCTATGATGTCATAGAACTTTTACTTGACAAAATAGATTACGAGCTACATCAATGGTTTATCCGTGGTGATCTTGTAGTAATAGAAATTCTCCTTGGATTTCAATCTGGTTACACAAAACACTTTTGCTTTTTATGCACCTAAGATAGAAAAGCACGAGACAAATATTACAATATTAAAGTTTAGCCAGCGCGACAGACGTTAGATCCTGGAAAAATGAACGTTTCTTAAAAACTACTGGTTGATTCCCAAAAGATCTTTCTGAAAGGATTACATATAAAACTTAGGATCGTGAAAAATTACATCAAAGCGTTCAATAGAAACAGAGAAACAGGCCTTTTTGTAAAAAAGGAAATTCCCTAAGCTTAGTGACTTAAAAATTAAGGTGAAAGTTTTTAATGGACCACAAATCCGACAACTGATGCTAGATAGCGATTTTAAAGAAATCTTGACTAAACATGAAAGATAAACATGGTATCCAGTGAAAGCTGTCAGACAATTTCTTAGGAAACAGGAAATCCAGAAACTACAAATAGTTGATCGATACGATGTTAGAAACCTTTCAGGAAATGTAGGTGAACAGTTCATTGGAAATTCACATGATGCGAGCAGTTAGTGATGAACATAGTGAAATATTTGATTAAGAAATCGGTACAATCAAAAAGAGGTACAAAGGTAAGCAGAGTACTGTTGGAATCTCATGACTGATGAACCAAATGCTCAACATCGTTGAGCATGCAAGAGAAAGAGTTTGTGATCACAAGCAGCAATTTATTATCATTTTCCAACAAGAGCTAACAACATGAAGAATAGATATTTTGAAGACGCAGTACAATTATTCGCTTCAAGTACATGTAAGCCGTCAAATTGGCAACTCCGTAGAAAGAGACAACTTCTCTGCCATGCATCTTTTGAACGGTAACAGCGTAAACCCTAATTTTTCTAAATTTCTTCGGCATTGAAAAACGAAGAACTTAGAACAAAAGGGGAAAAAATTTGTTCAGCTAGATATGCAGTTTTTTGTAAAACCACTTATTTTCGTGTTTTTTTCTTAGTTTTTCTAGATTTTTTTTGGCAACCGTATTAGATATCACAGAAGCAAGCCCGCCATTGGATTTATCATTAAAAAATGCATCGAAATCATATATTGACTTTCATTGAAAAAATTCTTCGCAACATTCTTTTTCCTGATTTGTAATTTTTCAAACAAAATTTTGATTTTAAGAATCTGAAAAACCTGACGTGCTGCAGAGAAATGAAGGGCAGATTCGGATTCAGCACAAAAAACTACTTTGAAAATGACATGTCTCATTCCATGAGCACATAGGTCACATTTTGTTGACCGGTGTTATGAAACTTTTACGACATATTACTCAATTTACATACGCAATTCTTAAAATTGGAAAAAATGTAAGAAATACTTGTTCCATAATTAAACATTGATTTTTTTAAATTGCTGTGTTTAGTCATCCTGAAAAGTTGGGACCACTAGCCAAATTCAGGAAAAATATTTGACTACTTCTTCTGAATTTCGGAATGATGAGACACTTCGTTTCAAAAAATTTTTTTAAATCTATTAATTCTTAATTAAATTCTCCAGTACCTTATTTTTTGTATTTACTTTTAAAAAAATGTTTGACCTAAGAGCTAACACATAAAGAGTTTGCTATATTATTTAGCTATTTAATACATAATTTGCCCGAAATTTCGAAAAAAGAAGCGGTTTAAGAACTTTAAAAGGTTTCAAGAGAATAACAATTTTTTTTTAAGATTCCTGAGAAAATTCCAAATGCCTTTTTGCTTTGTAAAATTATTTGGAGAAAAAATTGAATAAGGTTTTGAAACATTTTTAATGATTTCTAGAAATGTCGAAAAAAAATCTGGAAGTTTTTAAGGCCACGTTTCAAAATTTGAAACATGTTTTAAAATTTAGGAAAACACTCGAGTAACTTTAAGGAATATTTCAAAGTTTAAAAAAAAAATTGAACAATAATTTGGAGCTTAAAAGAATTTAAAAAATTTAAAGCGTAGGTTTTTAAACATTGCAAAATGAAATTTTAAAACTTTTGAAGAATTTCGAAATGTTCGAAGAAAATAAGAATTTTGAAAGACTTCTAAAAATGTTGGGAATAATTCGATTGATTTTAAAAGTTATTTAAAGATTTCTCAAGTTCTGAAGAAATTGGAAATATTTTAAAACTTTGAAAGATTTCAAAAAATTTATAAAATATTTTGAAATTACTGCCAAAGTTCTACAAGTCTTAAGTATCTATGAAACTCACTTGTATTTTTCCTAACATTTATTTGAATCCTGTAAAATAAAAAATTCTTCTTTAAGATATTCTAGGTACTTTTTAGATATAATCTGAAATCTTCAAAAATCTTTGTGAATTTTTTGAAGAATAATAAAAAAATTATATTTATACAGTAACCGTAGAAACAAATAAACAAATAAACTTAAAAAAGAATAGTTTTACGAAACTTTTATTCTGGATTAAAAATTATTTTTCCTCACAAATCATAATTGGTTTACATTTTTTTTCTTTCTTAACAAAAAAATATTTTTTGGATGAAATTTAAACTATTTTGTTGGAATTTTGGCTTTTCGAGTTGGGTTTAGCTGTTTATGTTTCAAAAAATTAGAATTTTTTCAATTGAAATATCAATTAATACATTTTTTGTTAAGATTCACCTTCTTTGGTTAAAAATTAACTTTTTTGTTGAAATTTTGATTTGACATATCTGAAATCTTCAGAAATCTTTTTCAATTTTCTCAAGAATCTTAGGAAAATTATATGTACATAACCTTAAAAACAAATAAACTTAAAAAATAAACATTTATTCCTAATTTTGATTTTGTATTCACAATTATTTTTCTACTTAAATTGAAAAAGCAGACTTTTTAAAAAAATTATTTTTTAATTTGAAGACAAAAATTGCCTTGATTTTGGTTAAAATAGTAATAATAGTCCTCCGTAAATTATTATTTATTGCAAATTAAAGCAAAATTTGTAAGAATCATTTTTACCTTTTAATCTCAACTTATTTATAAAATCGTAATTTTAAGTGTGTTAATACCCACCTAAAATTTTTTTTGTTACAAACAAAATTTGCAGGTCGAATGGCACCCTGATTAAGAATTTTTTTCGTTTTGCAAGATGGGATAGTTAAAGTTGTAGAAACCAAAATTATACAGCTTTAATTTTAAGCATGAAAACCTCTATAGCAGCTGTAATATATGTATATATATTTTTTAATCTGGAAAAAAAGGATTTCATAAGGAACCTTACCTTCCACCCTACTTTAATATTTTGTGTGGCTATTATTAACAGTTCAACATCCTAAATTTAAGAAAATAACATTGTTAATATTTAAAACTGGACTGAAAGTGACATATCTTTAAAGTTTTGTTTTTCGCACTTAGAAATGCAGACGAGAAGCTACTGTCAGAATTCACGAAAAGCTCAGGGATTTTCTACGAGGTTCAAAGTTATACGACTTTGGGAGAAGCCGGAGCTTGCGGAGTCAAGTTTGTAGAGTTTTGTGCTGAAGCCCAGCTCGAGTTTCCCTTCCCGACCGTTTTTTTTCTTCCAACTTTTCCACGCTTTTCTTTCCCTCAAGAGTGAATCAGCTTAAGAGCATTTTTTATTATTTTTTATGGAGCGCCGTAATTCACTCCTGATCTTCGCTGTTTCATTATTTTCTAAGATGAATTTATAATGAGGTTCTTTTAGGTACAACAATAGATTTTCAAAAATAAACAAAATTGTCCTTTTTCTTCAAAATTATCAACTCGAGAGACATGTCTCTAAATTCTACAAGCTTCGCTTTAAAAAAAATTTATTTTCACTGATATTTCTCTGACCAAATCCATTTCAAATCTGTCAGGTTCTACACTTGAAAACGTAGAATCTCTTAGAGACGAAATATATTGTTTTTAGAGGAAATCAGATGATGTTTTTATCCTTTTTGCAAAAAAAATTGTCAATGAAGTTATGCATATTAAAATTTCATGCTCTGTTTTTCAAAAAAAAATTCTTTAAAACCTTTATATCCTTTTTCTTAATGAAGACATTTATTGCTTTCTTCTTCATAATGACAGCCTTAATCTTCTTTTCTCGAAATCCGACAAATAATACAAAAAACGTTCAAAATCAACAAAATTGCGATGGTTTTTCTTGAAGTATTAAAAGTCAATTTTCTAAAAGAAGCCCCACGCTTATATTTTTTGCCACATTTCTTATTAAATTTGTACCTTTTTAGGAATGATGTCTTGTGAGTTTTATGTGAGCTAAATAACTTTTGTGACCAGGAGAATTTTCGTTCTTTCAAAGTCAAATTTTCTAATTTTTCATCAAAAAAACGACAGATACAAAAAAAATTTTTAAATAAAAGTTTGCATACTAAAAAAAGTTCTATGTAAAATATCTTTTGCTCTTTTGTGATATCTTGAATCTTTTACCAGAAAAATTTTAACTTATATTTTTGGAAAAAAGACTTCTCCTGATCCTAAAAATGGTTAAGCCCACATAAATATGATGTAATATCTTTCCTTTATGAGCAGAAACTTTTCAAAAATATTGCAAAAAATCAAGAACGTGGGGTTTTCCACAAATTCTTTTTTTACGTTTTTTAAATTTGATGAACAAAATAAGTAAGATTTTTTTGAAAGCCAAAAATGTTGTATTTTTTCCATATTTTTTCACAGTTTCTGTTCTTGTTAGGAAGTTTTCCTATCAAATTTTTGCAAGCTAAACCATTTTTGAGTATGAGAGAATTTTTTTGTTCTAAAAATATAATTTTTAAATTTCTTCTTGTAAACGATACACGATATCGCAAAAGAGCAAGAGGTATTTTATATAGGACTTTTTTAGAAGTGAAAATATTTATGTTAAAAATTTTTTTTCTGTGGTGTTTTGCAACAAAAAATTTAAAAATTGTATTTTATGATCCAAAATTTGCTGCACACAAAATTCATTAGGCCCGCATGATACTCATATGTTTTTTTCCTTAAGAAAGTACAAATTTAAAAAAAATAGCAAAAAATATAAGTGTCGGTTTTTTGATAAAAAGGATTTAAATATTTAAGCAGTTTTAAAAAGATTTTAAAATCATTTTAAGCTTAGAAACATTTGAAAAAATTTAGAATATAGATTTTTTAAGATTGAAAAATAAAATTGTGAAGCTTTTTAAAGATTTTGAAATTTTTTAAGATAATCAAACAATTGTATTAAGATTCCTGGAAAAACTTGACATTATTTTCCATGTTGAAAAATTAATTTTAAGAGTTTATTTTTAAAAATTTCCAAAATTCTCAAAAAAGAATTTTGAAAATTGTGAGGTAATTTTTTAAATATAAAAAGATTTTTAGAAATAAAAAAAATCGATTCTGTTTAAAATATATTTAGGAATTTCAGAAGTTTTAAAGAGATTAAGAATTTTTTAAACTTTGAAACATTTCCGAAAATTTATCAAATATTTTAAAACTTGTTGCAAACTTCTGCAAATCCTAAATATCGTTTAAACTGACTTAAATTTTTCCTTAGATTTGGTCAAGTTCTGTTGAATAAGATGTTTTTTTTTTAATTGGGGAACTCTCCTTTAAAATTACTCTTGAAAAGTTCTCTTCGACTTAAAAATGGTCAAGCCCACATAAAGCTGATAGCTTACCTTTCCTCTATCAGCACAAACTTTTTAAAAAATTTAGAAATAATAGAAAAAGGTGGAGTTTTTCAGATTTTTTTCATGTTTTAAAAAGTTAAGGAACAAAATAAAAAAAAATTTCTGACAAACCCCAATGTTTTTTATATTTTTTTATATCCTATCAGCTTTATGCAGGCTAAGCAATGTTTTAGTACGAGAGAATTTTTTTGATAAAAATATATTTTAAACATTTTTCTCGTAAACAATAAAAGATGTCACATAAGAGCAAAAGGTATTTTTCAATGAAACTTGTTTAGACTTAAAAACTTTTATTATAAAATTTTTTTGCATCTGTCGTTATTTACAAGAAAAAATAGAAAATTTGATTCGATTGAAAAAAAATTCTGCTGGCCACAAAAGTTATTTAGCCCACATAAATATCACAAAACTTATTTTGTATGAAAGTACAAAAAGTTGGCAAAAAATGTAAGTGTTTTTTGTTGTTAAAAAAATCGACTTTTAATATTTTCAGAAAAACCATCTCAATTTTATTAATTTTGAACGTTTTTTTATTTTGCTGGGGGATTTCGAAAGAAGACAATTATAACGATATTATGCTCAAGAAGAAATTTCAGAAATATCTTAATCAAATAAAAAGATATGTAGATTTTAGAAAAAAAAATCAAACAGAGCACAACATTCAAAAACGGGTCGCTTCATAGAATTTTTTTTAAATGAAAATCGAAAAACTGATCATCGCTTAATTTCCTTTAAAAAAAAATGTATTTCGCCCCCGAGAGATCTTGCGAATTCCAGTGTAAAACCTGCTTTACTTAAAAAGGATTTAGTTTTCTAGATATCAAAAAAAAGTCTGTCAATAATTTTTCGTAACTTTTATTTGTCTATGAAATTGAAATGAATTTGATTTTACTATTAGGATTTGTTTGAAGTAAAATCTTGTATTAAATCTTCGCTCTTGACACGAAAAGAATTGGCAATGTATTGTCATCCTTTTCTCCGTCAATCCTACTCTTTCAGGTAACAAGATCGTATCTGATGCGTGCCATTTACATATTTCGCCCTAGGCGTTTAGGTCCTTGCGCTTGGCAATCCGAGGGGAGCGACTCGATTTACATTTCGCATCAACATCACAAACGTATTTTAAAATATAAAAAAAGCCTTTTTCCTCATTTTATAGAACGCTGTTCGTTAAAAATAAATTTTTACAATTGGAATATTTGCATAGGTTATTTGCAACCTTGTCTATTCCTATTGTTAAAATTATGATAATCATCTACCATTGGAACTATGTTATCACTACTTAAAAAGTTAAAATTCGAAATTTTCACATTTTGGTCCGTTTAAAAAATACGTGACGCTTTTTTGGGAGCGGAGGGGGTAGGGGCTAAAAATACTACGCTGTGTTATGTAATGGGGGGTCCTGCAGAGGTTTTCTACGTAACACTGGCAAGCTATATATTTTTATATAAATTTGCATAAAATATTTGCCACGTTCAGGACTGCCACACAGTCAGTTAAGTAGTTTTTAGTCACTTTTTTCTTACATTACTTTTTAGACACTTTTTAAACACAAAGTCACTTCAGTCACTTTCAAAAATAAAAAGATCATTTCAGTCACTTCTTCCAATAAATTAGAACAGAGAACCCAATGATCTCTGACTTCTTTTAAATTTTAATTGCCAACTGAATTCAATGGCTGTATTTTAGATTTTCAGTTTTTAAATTCACCTTGAATTCTTATGAATTTTATCAAATTCTTATTTGTTAATTTTATTCTTTCACATTTATCGGAATTCAATTGAATTTTATTAAATTTTTACAATTTGTTTCTATTCTTTTGAATTTCCTTTAACTTCTTTCAATTCTTTTAAATTTACTCCAATTTTACTGAAACTAATGGAATATTTTTGGTAGACAAATTTTTTTAAATATTAATTTGAATTCATTTGTACTTTAACCTAGATTCTTATTAATTTATCCTGAATTCTTTTGAACTCTTTCGAATTATCCCTAATTTTTTAATTTACCATGATTTTCTTCAATTTTCTTAAATTTTTTTAAATTCACTTGATTCTAAGTAATTTAATTAATTTTTCTTCTTTAAATTCATCCTTAAGTATTTTAAGCTGCCCTTGAACTCTTAGGCATTCAATCAAATTTTTTTAAATGCTCTTGAATTTTTTTAAATTTATTCTAAATTTAATAAATTTCATTATTATTTCTTATTTGTTTTCAATTTACTTGAATTTTTATGTGTTTCGTAGAGTTCTTCTTATTTTTCAAAAATTTACGCAAATTATATTTAGTTCCTTGATTAAAAAAAAATACATTTTCCAATTAAATTCTGTTGAATTCCTCCTGAATTCTTTTCACTACCATTTTACTCAATTCAAAAAAAAAAATTTTCTCATTTTGTTCAAGCATATTTTTTTTCATTGTTACAAATTTGATCAAAGTTTCTTGAATTCCTTTAAATTAATGTAAAGTCAATCAAATTTTACAGAAATCAGGGGGATATTCTGTATTTTTCTCAACTCATTTGAATTCATTTTGGGAAAACAGATAAAATTATTAAGTTTAATGTAGAAGCCCACAATCTTTCAAAAAAATGTTAATTATGTTTTTACTGTTTGCAGCCAAAGTCCTAGCTTAGAATAAAAATAGTCAAAATAAAAATAATGGTATCCTCGAAGAAAAGGTTTAAAACGTTATAAATGTGAAATTC
>JAUELO010000135.1:11853168-11873264 GCA_032357855.1 Amphibolips quercusostensackenii
ATGTTGACAATTGTTCCTTGTTTCTAGAGCGATGTATTGTTCTCTTTCATCCCCTCTTTTTCAACATCAAGAGGTACTTAGAATTTATGAAATTATAATAAAAAAATCAAAGGACGTGTTTCGGGTTTCATTCGTGTGCAGAACTACAAATCTTGACGATGTGTTGTGAACATTACAGTTCACTTCTTAGGGCCTAACCTAAAACTGTAGTATGAAACTACAGTTTCAGGTTAGCCCTAAAGAAGTGAACTGTAATGTTCACGAAACATCTGCTAAATTCGTAGTTTTGCACACGATTGAAACCAGAAACACATTCTTTTATTTTCTTATTATAATAAAAGGACAAAAACATCGTGCCAAAATTCTTAGGATTGAATAACCGTTTGGGAATATCTAAATCCAAATCAATTCTACATAAAACACGTTTGCTTCTCTTGAAAGAAAAAATACAACATACCAAATTTGTCTGACACACTACCTTCAGAAAACTATCAAAACTTCACCTTTTCCTATCAAACACCCTTAGATTTGGCATTTGGCCTACATTAGTCTGCATGTTACTTGACCTATCCCAAAGGATTAAAGAGCTATTTACCCAGAAACAAAAAATAAATTTAATAAATTACTTCCAGTAAAACACACGCCGCCAAGTAACACAATTAAAAACATCTCTAATCATCCTGTCAGCAATTAAATGATTTTAGCCCTTTCTAAAGGACATTATTTCGCAGTAGCCCTCTTTAAATTATAAAAAAAGATATCATCAGTAATTTGGAATCAACAATATATAACCTTCTACCTGAAAAAGTGAATGGCATATGACGTAGGACGGCCAACATCTTACGCCAAGTCCAACTTCCTTCCTCATACTTAACTAAACAAGACAGAACAGCAATTCAAGAAATCATTTAGAATAAAGAAATCATAATATTACCCGCAGACAAAGGCAACACAACAGTGATAATAAATAAAGAAGACTATAACAACAAAATTATGGACCTTATAACTGACGATACACAAAAAAGATCCACAAAAACAATATTTCACTTAAACTGATCTTCAGCGCAATAAACTCATCAAATTACAACCTAGCACGCTTCCTCACCAAAGAAGTGAATCTTTTTACAGGAAACTCTATTATACATGCTTAAAACTCTTTTGAATTTATCAAAAAGATACAACAAGTTCGGTCAACTTCAAGATATCCTAGTGAGTTTCGAAATAGTATCTCTCTTTACGAATGTACTAATCTCTAATGCAATTGATATTATTAAATCCTTTCCAAACTTCTCCTCCAATTGAATACCTTTGATAAAACACTCTCAATAATACTTACTTCTCTTTCAATAACCAAATATACGAACAAACCTCATGATCAGCAATGGGATCTCCAATATTACCTGTAACAACCATTATCTTTATGGAATATCTAGAAACTAAAATCTTTAACCAGTCCAAGCTTAAACCGGAATTTTGGTGCCGTTACGTTGACGACACTTTTGTCATCTGAAATATTAACTAAACAAACTACACAAGTTTTTTGACTTCATCAATCGATTACACCCCAATATCCAGTTCACAATGGAAATTAAACAAAAGCGGAAAATTGCATTTCTTGGATGTACTAGTTTCTGATAAAACTTTAGGACGTGAAGTTACAGAAAACTTACACATACAAACAAAGACCTACATGCCTCCTTCCACCACCCATCCCAAAATCAATCGGTCATCAACCCCTTATTTACAGAGCTGTTTCCATAACAGATAGAGATAACTTACAAAAGGAATTACAAAATGTTAAATAAAACCTTATACAGAACGATTACACAAACAACCAAATTGATAAAGCAATAAGAAAATATACTTAACATAACAAGTCAACAAAACCTGCTAAAGAAAGAGAGAGGAAAACGAGCACCATTCTACCCTACATCCAAGGTATCACAGAACAAATAGGAAGAATTCTTAACAAAACCAACATTCAAACCATATTTAAACCACCTGCGAAAATAGGACAACTTCTCAACAATCCTAAAGATAAAAAGGCACCTCTCAGTGATCTGGTAGTATATAAAATCCCTTTCCCTGGTGGAAAAGTGTATATTGGAGAAACCGGGAGAGCAGTAAGCTAACGTGTAAAGGAACATGAGAGTAAAGTCAAGCTTTAATATTTCACGCAATCAGCACTAGCTAAACATTATATCGAAAAAGGACATAGCATTATATTTGAAAAAACAACCGTTATCGCAAAGACATACAATATTTTTCCAAGAAAACATAAAGAAGCAATTTAAATCTTTAAAGAAACTAATAACATCAACAGGGGCAATGGATATAGTACCAATCCGATTTTGCTGTCCATCCTTCCAGGTTTTTTGAAAAAAAAATTGATTGGCCAATCAGGTTCGACTAGCCTCAACGGTGGGGCACTCTGGCCTATCGCAGGCGTCGTAAAGAGTATATATAAAAACAATATAACCTGAAACTTCAGTTTCAGGTTAGCCCTAAAAAAGTGAACTGCAATGTTCACGAAACTTCGGCAAGATTCATAGTTTTGCACACGATTGAAACCCAAAACACATCTTTATATATTGTTATTATAATAAATCATCGTAAAAGCCTTAAATTTATTAGTTTATGAAATTTTTTGCAAGGTCCGTTTCTTCTTTGGATCTTTTTAAATAATTGTGTAAAAAGAAGTAGGAGTAGTTTTCCAATGAAAATATTAAACTTTTTGAAGTGAAACCCACTTGCACTGGCATTTTTTTTAGAAATTAATGCTATGAAATTTAAACTTTAATATTAATACATATTCGGGGTATTTTTCAAAAGGTTTATGGTCCACCTAAAACTTTGTAAAGTTCCCAAACTCTTTTGACAAGACGGATTGGTCTGGAAATTACAGCTTCATCATGATGTTGACTACTAGTATTCATTTTTTAGAATTCAATCACGAATTAAACTTTTACTTCGTAGAATGGGAACATTTTTTAAAAACCACTGAAATTAAAAAATTGTCCTAAATATGTCGCATGAAAAGGTATAAATTGAAAATGTTTTAAATAATCTCTTACTACAGCCTTACTGAATTGATGTATGCATTTTAAATTTCACAACTTTGAACTAAAAGTGATTTGATTTACAAATTTCAAAATGAGAATATTTTGAACTAAAAAGTTTTCATTAAAAGCTTGAAAGAAATCAGAATGAAAATTTTTTATAAAAGTAACATTCAAATATATGGTATTAAGCTTCAAATTGAAATAATTCAAAATTATAAAATTTCTACTGATCTTAAATTAAAAACGTCAAATATTGAATAATTATAGATAATTATTCAAAATGTAAAAATTATATATTTCAGAGATTGAAACTATTTGATTCTTCACGACTTCAAGTATAAAATATTTTGAATAAAAGTACTCATGTTGTAAAATAACGAAAATTCCAAACTTAAGTTCTATAAGAAAAGTATCGTGAATTGCGAAGAAGATGGAGTTTGAAAGTTTTCTATTTTTAAAATGATTATAAATGCAAATCCTTTTCAATTGAAAGTAATTCAAATGAAAAAAGTTTAAGTCCTGAAAAGAATTAACTTAAAATTAAACACTACAAAGCAGAAAAATTATTTTATTTTTTAGACATTTTTATTCATCGAAGTCCACAGACCTACAAAGATATTCTAACTTGAAAACCATGAAATTTACCAATTTTAGCGAAGTCAAGTTCAAGATGGTTATAAACTAGAAACTTGACTCATTTAAAACATTAAGTGTTCAAGAAGAAACATTTTAAAGCTCTGTGAATTGAAATTCTTTTGAAATTGATGACATTTACAAAGGCAGAAAACATTTAAGTTTGGCTTTTGTTCCACAATCTTAAAGAAAATCAGAATTTTACATATACAAAATATCAAAACAATCCTAAATTTTAAATCTTATCCTTAAAGGAATAAAATTTCAAATGCCAAGCATTTGAAATTAATTATTTATTGAAACTGAAATTTGTTTTTTTTATTGTTAATAAACTCCTGCTTAAAAGCCTAAGATTTTTAGAGATTACTTCTTTATATTTGATAATAATTTAAATAAGATTGAAAGTACTATTATTCCTGGTGCTTCTCCCGTTATAATTTCCAAATCTAACTTATTTTACTACAGTTTCGGACAATTAATCTCGCACCATTTACCACGCCATTAGAAATATTCATCTTCGGTTCTGAAGGCTCAAGATATTCAAAAATTCAAATTTTCAAATTTGTTAAAGGACTGGAGGAGAAATGGAGAATCGAAGTCTGTGGCATGTCGATTAGAATACGTAATTTTTCAGCTTTAAACTGAAGACTATTTTTAGCTATATAAGACTTCACTTTTTTTAATTTTCCATGTAACATTTCATGCTTTTATACAAAAACTTTTCTTTTAAATGTAAAAATAATTTTTTGTGATGATTATAAAATTTAAAAAAAATATTAAAGAAAAGGGCACATGCATAAAAGATATTTGGCCGTTTGTCAAGCAGGGGCCTAACCACTAAGATATTAGTTTCGAGAAAAATACAAAAAGTGAATTAACATAAATATGAATTAATCATTAATGTTTTCTTTAAAGTCAGGCTAACAAACTTATATATTGTTTTTAATGAGTTTAAAACTTTATTTTAATAAAAATTGACAAAAACCGTCTTCACGTAGGTAAAGAGATCTAACTAACATTTTTGCTAAGATTCCTCTCCCACAATGCATATTCTGTTTATGTTTTCGAAAAATCAAACACATTTTTTTATTGCTTTTATTTTCGTATACTATTTTAGATTTTCTGAATCCTACTTTTCCTAATTATTATGATTTTAGAACTCTGAAAGGAAATTTATATAAGTTAACATTTTTTTAACCTTGTATTTTAATTTTTTTCATTAGAGATATTTATCGAAATTTTTTGCTTTTCATGATACTTCAGATCCATTTTTACAATAAGGTAATAGTTTATAATGTCTTTCATTGCTAGCAAAAAAAAGACACTGTAGCATAGTAAAGGTCTTTTTTATTGCATATCTAGATGCCAAAACCATCAATTTGAGCCATCTTCGAAGAAAATCGAAGTAAAAGAATAGATTGCAGCATAGTTGTCTAGAAATCAAAATTTCCTCATTTTTCTTGTGCCTACATCACTGATAGCAAAAAGAAACGGCACTGTAACATAGAAAATTTTATTTTTTAATGCACATAAACATGTAACGGTCTTTCATTTGAGCCATCTTTAAAGACAATCGATCTAAAAGAAAAAATTCCAGCATAGGGAACTAAAAAAGCGAAATTTCTTAATTTTTTTCATTTTTTGCTTAATGATAACAAAAAAACATTGCTATAACAATTCAAATTTTAATTTTAAATATAAATTTATATAGTATTTTCAATGAAGATCTGCTTAGTGATCTAAAACAAAATTTCTTCATTTTTATAATTTATTATGTCAGTATCTTCAATCTGAGTCATACCCAAACATATAGGACAAATAGAAAAGCGTTCAGCTTAGTCGTCTAGTAAAGGAAATTTCATTAGTTTTTTATTATCCAACATCTAGTAACAACAAAAAAACAAGACATTATGCTGAAAATTTCATTTTTAATGAACATGTAAATGGTTCAGAACCTTCAATTTTAACTGTCTTCGAAGTCAATTAAACTAAAAGAAAATATCCCAGCATAGTGATCTAAACGATATTTTTTGATTTAGCACGCACTGATAACAAAAAAATGAAGCTCCGACATAGCAAATTAAATTTTATAACGTACTTTTATATGCCACACAATCAAACTAAAAGAAAAGATAACAGCATAGTGATCTAAAAAAGAGATTAAATTTTTCATTTTTCTAACTTTTGCGCAATGATAATAAAAAAGCAACACAATCACATAGCAAATTTTTTCTCAACATATGTCCACATGTCAAGACCTTTAATTTGAGCCATTCCCGACAAAAACTGGACTAATAGAAAAGCTTCCAGCATTGTTCCCTATGAAATGAAATTTCCTCCTTTTTTGTATTTTCCGATCTTCGATAACAAGATTATTTACATTTAGACTTTCAATTCAAGCCATCGTCGAGGAGAATCGATCTTAAAGCAAAAATTCCAGCATAATGGGCTAAAACAAAATTTTCCTATTGCTTACCCACTGATAGCAAAAAAAAAATAGTTTGATATACAAAAATTTATTTTGTAATGCACAAGACGCTCAATTTGAAGCAACCCTGAAAAATATCGGACTAAAAGTAAAGTTTCCAGCATAGCATAATGGTTTAAAAAAGAAATTTGATCATTTTTAACATTTTTTAATCACTGATAACAAAAAAGTTACACTTTCACATAGCAAATTGTATTCTCTAGTCTGTATCGTTATGCCAAACGCTTTAATTTGAGCTATACCAGAAGATAATCTAAAAGAAAACATTTTAGGACGGTGATAACAAAATAAAAGTATTACATAGCGAATTTGATTTTATAATGCATGTCTGCATTTCAAAACCTTAAATTTGAGTAGACTTAGAAAAAAATCAGCCAATTTTTTGGGTATGATAGATCCTGTACAAAAAAGGGCGCTCGCTATTAATGTATACATGATGATGATTTTTGCTTTCCCTCAAAGTCTCCATTTTTTCTAAGATTAAGTAGTACATATTAGTTTTGAAATATTTTTTAATGTTCAATAAAAAACTTGTAAAAATTATCAATTTTAAATTTATAATGCGTGTCTTTAACGCTTTCTTGTACACTGTAATTAAAATTTTTCGACTTGAGTTGTACTTGGTTCGACTTAAATTGGACTTCAAGATGGCCATGCCTATGAATTAACTTTTTATCAAAGAAATTTTATTGTCTATTATTCTTTGACCTCTGTAAACTATAGACCCCACCGACAGGGCATGTCATTTTTAGGAAACAAGTATACATTCAAAGAACATAATTATTGCAGTCAAACAAACTTATTTAAACATAAGAAATAAATACTACGAAGAACAATGATGTGAACATTTTGTAAAATTTAAAGCGGATTAGTAATGACCCTCGGAGGGCTTGGGAGCCTTTTAGGATGACGTTTTCTTAGCTCGGTCTGATTCCGAAATGAAACCTTTATCATGTTTCTTTGCGAAATTTGCGAACATTTTTCGTTGTTGGACTTCAAGACATAAAATAAAGTCTTTCTCGGGGCCAGAGGCGAGACTTACAAAACGTCTTGAGGATGCCTTGCTATGTCTTGATTGGTGGGCAATTAAAGACTGAGTTCTAGATTTTGGAGTGGACCCCCAGTTGTTCCAACAATTTAAATTCCTATTTATGAAGCTGAGCTAAGTGAAACATTAGTCTAAAAGATCCACTTCTTTTTGGAAACTTCAGACTAGTTTCTACTTGTAGTTCCCTCGCCACTAGAATAAAATTCGCGTGCCCTATCTCACGTCTGTGAGCCTGGAGGCTATCCACCCTTCGACCAGAGCCGCTCGACTAGTGGTAGATGGGGCTGCAACAAACTCGGATCGTGTAAGGGGTCGAGGAGATAAAATGAGATCGTGTTCCGGACCCATAGATGTAAGGGGAAAAGACAGAAAAGAAAAGGAATTGGTACATCGTCTAAGAAGAATAAGCCTCTGGACCACAAAACACCCTTCCATCTTTTCATACAATCATTTCGAACAATGTCCTACTTACTCATACATTATTTGTACACATCAGATCTTATTCACATCTTTCCCAGGGTGCCTGCGAAACTTTATTTTCAAAATTCCTTTTTTTTTCTATGAGAAATTTTTCTTTTTTTTTATCATAAATATTTAAAAACCAAAATTCTAATTTTGTGACATTTTTAATGAAGAATTTTTTATAGACGGAATGAGACAGTTTCAAATTTTAATTTAAACATTTTTCATTCATTATTTGTACTTAAACTAAATAAGAGACCAAAACTGATTAATTTTTCTCATAATTAGTGTCTGAAAGTGACTAATGTACATTAATTAATGAAAATTTAAGTGAAATTCAAATGAATTAAAAAAGAACTTAAAAACCCATTGATTTCAGTAAAATTGCAGTGAATTTAGAGAAATTTACTTTACGTACGTTTTAGTACAGTGCATACCTTTTTCAAAAGGTTTTTAGACCGAAATATAATTATATTTAAAATTAGTTATCTCAAAAAGAAGAAGAAATAAATGAATAATTTCGTCAATTAATATAAAAATTGTACATGAGATTAAGCAGTTTGAGTTGATCAAACAATAAGATTAATTTCGAAAAGTAAACCCAAAAGATAAAAAAGAACATCAAACCTATTTCAATCCGGAATGTTTCAGGCAAATTTGAGTCAAATTAAAAAAACATGAAAATTGTTTTAGAAATCTCAAAAAAGTAAAGAGACTTTAGTCACATAAAGATTACATCTTACATTAGGAAAAGAGAACTTTATCATGGTGAGGAAGGACGAACTGAAATTGACAATTCAGATATAATAAAGACAGCATAGGTAATGAGCGTTGATAAACATGGACGGGTTTTTACTGAAAGCACTGATGAAGCGCACGAAACTAAATTTAAAATTTGAACTGGGAGAAATTTTGTAACTAAAAAGATGATATTATTATGTAATACATATTCAACAAAATTTTAATAAATTTAATGTACATAATTTAAATTATAATTTGATATCTAAATTTTCAAAAAACTAAATTTCATTTTCAAACTAAATGTCTACGTTTCAAAATAGAAAGCATTGTAAAAAATATTCAGAAATCATGTCAGTTTCCAAGTTACTTTGAATACTGTTTTTCAAGAGTTATATCTGATGCCTCTATTAATAAGTTTTTTGAGTTACAAGAGTGAAGTATCCGAAATTAAAAATATTTAAAAAGAGAAGATGGTATAAAAAAAAGTTCGATTTATTCAAAATCAGGTCTTTAGTTTTTAATAGAGAAATCACTGATTTTAGATTAAACACATTTTTCAAGAATTTATCCACTGTTTAAAACACCGATAAGGTTTTGAAATTTTAGCTTTAGGTAACAAATTTAGAGATCCCTTAAATGTTAACAGAATTTCTGCCAACAATTTTGTTGAAAATATTGAAAATTCTATTTAAAATATTGAAGAAGACATAAAATTGAATATTCGTAAAACTGTCACTCAAATAGTTTCAAATCATAATGGTTGAAATAAATTTAAAAATTCAGAAGAATCTGTTCAGTGAGTTAAAAATTTTTATAAGAAACATAAAGATTTAATTTTTGCGAAGGCTGATAAAGGTAACTTAACGGTCGCTGCTAACAGAGAGAATTATAACATTATAGTTGACAACATTCTTAAGAATAATATTTTATATAAGAATATTAAAACCAGTATGGTTCCAGCTATTGAAAATAAATGTACTGAGTCTGCTATTAGATGGGTAAATAGAAGATTAATTAATTATTATCAATGTAAATATCATTTAAAACCTCACAATAGTGTCATAGCCAAAGCTTATGTTCTCCCTGAAGTTCAGAAACCTAATTTAAGTTGGAGACTGATTACTTCTACAGTTGGTTCTCCACTCACAATTTGTCAGAGTATATTTTAAATATTTTGACATTTGTTTCTGTTAACACTAGTTTGTTCGAAAAAAATAGATGGGAACTTAAAGATATTTTTAAAAACATTAATGTACCAAAAAACTCATTTAATAGTTTCTTTGGATGCGTTGTCCATGTTTGACAGCATCCCAATAGATCTTGCTTTAGATTGCATTGAAAAAAAATTATTTTAAATCATAACCTAACAAAAATTAGAAAAATAAATTGTTAATTGCTACTAAAACAGTTTTTAATGGTATTTTTTCCTCTTTTGATAATAAATTTTGTTAACAAATTTCGTGCTGCCCTATGTGTTCACCTTTATCCCCGGTTGTTTCTAATTCGGTTTTACAAGATGTGGAAAAAGTGTCTTTAAGTGAGTAAAGGATCTTTAATTTTTCAAAACGTCTAAAAAATGTTTACGTTATTTAAATTTGACTCAAATTTGCCTGGAAAAATAAAAATTGACATCCGTTTTATGTTCTTTTTTACGTTTTGGGTTTACTCTGAAAAATAATTTTTATCGTTTGATTAACTCAAACTACTTAATCTCAGGTACAATTCTTATACTTATTGACGAAATTATTCATTTATTACTTGTTTTTTTTAATATTACAAATTTTAAATATAATTGTATTTAGATTTAAAATTTTTTAAAAAAATGTAAGCACTGTACTAAAACGTATGTAAATGATTGAGAAAGAAGTTTAATTCAAAATGAATTCTGAGTTGGAAAATTTTTTTTTTTTTTCTTCATTTTATTTTTAACTCATGTGGACCGTGAGACATAAAAAGGCTACAATTAAAAATTCATAAAAATCGTCGGTCGAAAGAAGGATAAATTTCTACTTATCAAATCATTATACATTTAATAAATTTTTTGAAAATGCATTGGGTTCTTTTAAAATGACTTAAAATAGTTCAAATCATTCAAAATCCTTTGCAGCTTTTTAAAGCTCTTGAAGATTACTTGGATTTTTTTTAAAAACCCTAAAATTTTTTTAACCTTTTGGAATCCCGTCAAATTATTGAATTCTGTAACTAAATTAAAAAGTTTGAAAACTGTTTACTAAAGACTACAAAAGTAATTTGAAAAAAGTGACAAATATGAAAATTTTGAATCTTGAAGATGGTTTTTAAACATTTTGAAAATATTTTCAACCTGAAAATAACTATTTTTAACAATTGCGGTTTGCATAAAATTAATTTGCTTTGAAATAATCTTTTTTTCGAGATACTCTAAGAGGTATTTTCCTCACAAAATAGATATCACTTTCGTTTACCCATTTTCCATTTTTCAAGCAAAGAGGATCCTAATTCAGCACATCCTGAATTTACGAGTGTCACCTTTTCTCGCGGCTTTGTTCCTCTGCAAAGTCCGTGACGTATCTCGTTAAGAAAATCCGGTCTAAGAATTTAAATGGAGTTGAGTTCTACTCCAGCCTAGCCTTATTCGACGTCGGAACTGCATGAATAATACACTCAAAGGAAACTTTTAACATTCTCTGTTCCTTAACATTTCAATATTACTCCGTTAAAAAGTTATTCTATTATTTCCTCGCCTCTTCAACATTAATTTAACTTGAAAATTGGTTGAAGAAATTTTAAAAATACAAGGTGGTTGTACGTCAAGTAAGCCCTGAAAATCAGGGAGTAGATAAGGAAAGTTAGGGAATTTGAAATATGAATCAGAAGTCATGAAATTTCTATAAGATGCACTTTATATAACTGTCAAAGATAATAAATTTCTTAATTTGAATTTTAAATTATTTTATTTTGTTTATAAAATAATATATTTAAAAATGTTAATAATGTCTTTGAATATTACTGGTCAGGGAAAATGAAAAAATAGTCAGGAAAAAATTAAGGAATTTTGAAAAGCAAAGTCTTGTGGCCACTATGAAATAATATTCTTGATAGTAATTAATTTGCCTTGTATTTCTATCTCTTTTTTCTACAGTTTATTCCACCTTCCAATTATATTTTGTAGTTAAAAATTTTATTATTAGGTTCAAATTTTAATAATTTTGGTTAAAATTGTTGGTTGAAAATCCAACTATTTTGTTGAAGATTCGCCCTTATTGTTTAATTCAAATGTTTTTAATTTAAAATTAAAATTTTTGTTATTTACATATCTACTATTACATTATCTGTTGAAAACTCATCTCTTTGGTTGAAAAATCGTTTTTTTTGGGAGGTTGAAAATCAAGTTTTTAACTGAAAACTCAACAATTCCACTTGAAGATTCATTGTTTTATTTCAAAATTATCTCTCTGGTTGAAAGTTCAACTAGTTTTTTTTTAAATTAATCTTTCTTTACTAAAAATTCAACAGCTTGGGCAAAAATTGAAGAAAACATTTGGTGAAGATTTATCTCTAGTTAAGAATTTAATTATTTTGTTAAAAATTTGTGCTTTGATTTAAAATTAATTTTTTAGTTGAAAATGTCACTTTTGCATTTCTTCTTTTAAAATTTATCTTATTTAGATGGAAATTTATCTTTTTGGTTGAAAATGCAGAGTCTTTGCTACATAAAATTCTTTACTGATTGAGGATTAAACTGCTCTGTAGAAAATTTCTCTTTTTGTCTTAAAAATATAATAATTAGATAGACAATTAAACTATTTGGTTAAAAATCTAATTATTTCTTCAAAACTTAAAAATTTTTTTAAATTCAAGTATTTTGTTTAAAATTCATCTTTTTGGACCAAAATCTATAAATTAAATTTAAATTTTGCATTTAAATCTGAAATTTTATTTTTTTTATTGCGTTTATAAAAGATTCTATGTTAATTAAATCAAGGAAAATTGAGAAAATTTTAAAAATGTAGTTTTCTAAATACCCTGTGAATAAAATATCAAAGAAAAATCATTCATAAACGGAAGAAAATGTTTCACGAGAGGCACGTACTTTTGCATATAATGACTGGATACAAAAGATTTATATCTGGAACACGAGGCCTCATTTATCAACCTATTTAATACTATTTTCGGAACAGGTCACGCAAATGTCAAACCTTATAAGAATATAATACCAAATTGGAAGTCAAATATCATTTAGAGAATAATTAAATTGTCCCAAAATAAATTGGTGAGCAGAAAACTTTATCTTTATTATGTCTGACCAAACCCGCACGCTTTCTACTGTGTATACTAAGTCGATATTTTACTGCTGAATCCGGTGGTCATAGTGTGGTTTTTTTAAATGGCTTTTATTTACAAAACTGAGACGTAAAATAAATCCAACTTGCAAAAAGACACCTTCTAAAATTCGGTGGTACTTCAGGTTGGCCACACAAACTTTTTAAAAAATCCAGGCTAATTTTCGGTTTTCCCGGTCAAAAGTTAAAATTTTGGCGGTTCTTTTTGAAGCGTTTATAATAATTATTATTTAATAATAATTGCTTTCTTGTATGAATTTTTAAAAAATTAGACCACACTCGAAAGATTTCAGGTCGAAATATATTGTATTTTCAACAAAATTGTGGAATTCTCAACCAAAAAAGATGAATTTTTAACAAGATTTGAGTTCTCCACTCCTTATAGTCTGAATGATTAAACTAAAAACAAATACTGTTGCATTTTCAGCCTAGTAGCTGCATTTTGAAGAAAAAAAGACGAATATTTTTAATTAATTTGAATTTTTGTTCAAAAAAGATAAATTTTTAACCAAAAAAAGATTACTTTTCTATTAGGAGATTATTTTTTGATGCGAAAAGATGAATTTTCTCTTCTAAAAGGCGAATTTTTAACAAACTAGTTGAATTTACAACCATACAAGATTGATTTTTAAAAAAATAGTTTAATTATTAACAAAATATTTAAAGTTTTAACCAAATAAACGAATTTTTAATCAGAAAAAATGAATTCTGGACAAAAATATAAAAGTAAATCCTTCAAATAAAAATAATTAACTTTCAAGTAGAAAGTATGGCTTCTTATTAAAACCGTTGAATTTTCAACAAAATAATGAATAATTAAATTTTCAACTATATAATAAAATTTTTAACTCAAAAGGATTAATTTTATACCAAAATATGATAGTAGACTTTTAAATTAAAAATAATTAACTTTAAACTATGAAAGATGAATTCTCGACCAAAAAGGTGACTTTTCTACCAGAGGATAAATACTGAATCCAGAAGAAAGAATTTTCAATCCAAAAAAACAAGCGTTCAACAAAACAGTTAAACTTTCTATTAAAGAGGATAATTTTTAAAAAATATAGTTGAATCTTTAACAAATTAATTAAATTTTATGCCAAACAGTCGAATTTTTCACCAAAAGAGATGAATTATGAACCAAGAATATTATAGTAAACTTTTCAATTTAAAGTAATTCACTTTTAATGAAAAATACAACTTTTAAACCAGAAATAATTAATGAATAATTATTTACTATCAATTAATTAATGCTAAACCAATAATATAGATGTAGACTTTCAAAAAAAAAGAATAAAATTTCAACGACAAAAGATTGTTTTGAAACCAAAAAAGATTAGTTTATAAAAAATAGTTGAATCTCAAACAAAATAATTTAATTGTCAACCAAATAATATATTTTTTAGCCAAAAGAAATGAGTTCTAAACTAAAAATGTTATAGTAAGCATTTCAGTGAAAAGGAATTCACTTTCTACCAAAAATAGTTTGAATCTTCTGATTGGGTTCAATTAATTGAGCTCACATTTAAACTATAAAACGCTGATCCCCAAAAGTACGTAAGATTTAGTGTACTTTTGAGTCGCAATATTTTTGATACACGAGAACAAATAAAGGCATAATTAAAATTTTCATTGTTTAAAAACTTATGCAATTTTCACGATTTTCCTATTGATTTAATCAAAAAGGAAATCTTAATTCGGAACTTTAACATAGTATCTGTAAAGTACGCACTTTGCTGAATTAAATACATTTTTCTAGATAAGGATAGATGCAATAGGCTCGGATTTATGCTGTTTTTAAAGCTCACGCATGTTTGATACTCGAATATGAATGAAACGCAAATCTTACCTATGTGTTATTTTATCATATCTCCACCGCTTCAGGTGCGTGATAACGAAACAGGAACCTTGAATTTCGGAACGTCATTTTTGTATTTATCAAAATATGCTAAAGAAAAGACCGGTTTATTAACTTTTTCAGAACGCAGTCATAAAAATGGTGTCTTTTCACGCCTGCATAGACAAACGCAAAACTACGCGTTTTAATCGGTGTCTGGCGGTGCGTTGGATAATGCGTGTGACGGAGAGTTCAAAAAAGAGCTCGATTTGTGCATATCTCCGTATTTTCGTAATGCTTGAGAGAGACCGTGATTGACAAAGCTAGAAAGAGAAATCATAGTGGATTGGTGAGTCGATGATTTAACTGAAAAGTGTAGCGTGCTGTGCGAGCTAATGTAGTTTTACCCGCTTTCACATCATTTATGATTTTATAATGAAAACTCTCGCACGTGCCCGCACCGACTCAAAACGCGATTTTGAGTTTGTCTTCGGGTCGTGCGCCTACGGCGCCCTCACCTACAACCTGTTACAAAAATATTGAGCTCGTTTCAAAAAGCCGTCTATTGATACTAGTCACGAGATATACTATTTTTTTCTTACCATGTCCTATTTTTCCATTGAAAGGCACCACTGTGCGTTCTTAGACGCTTATACAACTGCGTACACTAGTCAACTAAAGATCCGCAGGTCCGTGTGATTTAGAAGAATACCTCAGAGAGGTTCCCCCTAAATGGTAAATACCTGTTTTTGATAATAGCACAACCAGGTACAAAGTTAGAGCACAAAGTCGGATACTTTCCGGACAGACCTCATGTAGTATAAAAGGAACATTCATTTGTGAACAAAACGTTAACTTTCAAATCATAAATTTGATATGATATCTGATATTTTAACAGAAATGGTTGGTAACAATGGACACAATTCACGTATTCATTACGAAATTAAAAACATTTCTTTAAAGTATTCAGCTTTCAAAAAACTTGCCGGCTATTTCTGGGCTTCTTCCCGGTGCTCGAAATTCCACACTAATTCCCGGTTTTTCCGTTCACTGAGCACCATCTGTTTTTTATTTGATATGATTTGAAGAAAATGACTAAGAATGTCGTGATGATGACGGATGGTTGGTAAGACATAGGGTGACGATTTTGTCGCTAAAATGCATTATTTATTCGCTCTCTCGTAATGTGAAAACACGTTCTTGTTGCCACAATATATCTTCGGGTCGCAAGAACCCCTTAAGAGTTATACAAGGTATTAGTGCGGAACAGATGTAGGCGTTGCAACATGAAGGCTACGAGGTTTGCAGACTCACCCTTACCCCTAACAATTTGTCACCACCATAGCATCCGCAACAGCCTCCAGCTCACCCGATAGCCCGCGTTTGATAAATCATGCGATAGGCGCAAGACATTATCGGCAAACATACCCATTAATGTCTTTTTCCCAGACGACCCTACTGAAGATTATATTCGTGTCCCCAAACACAAAAAATGCAATACATCACTAATATGTACTGTTTTTAAAATTATTATATATAAAATATTTTTAGAGGCCCTTCATAAACATTACCAATTTGAGGGGAGGAGGAGGTCTGTCCAAAAACTGCGGTTGCTAACCGAGGGACGGTGGTTCAGTGGAAGTAAGGTTGACGAACTTAGATAACGTTTAGTGCTTTTATGATGATAAATTTTAACAAAGCTTGCGAAATATGTATATGTGGTATCTTGAAATCTATTAATCATGATCAAACTTGGAATGGGTTACTGTAGTCTGTCAGGCTGTTAAATAATTAAAGTGCAAAAAACTTTAATTTAATTTAATACTGTATTGATATTCTCAAAACAATGAAAATGGATTCATTAAATAATTTTAATACAGCAAAGGCACATTACATTGATCATTTATGTTCTTATGGTATGAATTTACAATTTCTTCTTTACTTGTTTGCTTGTTTGCTTTTTCATTTAAAAAGTAAAATGATTAAGATTTGTGATATTATATATCATGAGGAAATTATTCAAAAGTATTGCTGAATTTTAAAAATTGTTTACATGTTTGACAAATTTAACCAATTTCATTCGCTAAATAAAGTATAACCTATTTAGTTCTCTTACTCTTCAGTTCAATAATAACTTAATAATTTTGAAAATCACTTTTATATTTCAGATTTTTGCAGACTCTTTTTCCTGTCCCCCCGGTTTCTCCCCCTTTTTTTAAATTTTTATTGTTTCCACGTTTTCAGGAAATTTCCTCTTTCCCTCCTTTTTTTTCTTTTCTTTTTGGTTAAAATGCAATATGAATTAATAGAATTCAATAAGAATTTAACTTCTCCTGTTTTGGTTGAAAATATATCTATTTAGTTAAAAATTTAATAATTTGGTTGAAAACTCATGTATTTTGGTTAAAAAATGTCTTTTTTACAAGTGAATTAATCTTCTTGGTTAAAAAATTATTTTTTTATTTTAAAACTTAACTATTTGGTTGAACGTTTAACTCTTCTGTTGAAAATTTTAATTTTTGTGTTGAAGAATTACCATTGCAGTTGAAAATTCATTTCTTTGGCTGAGAATATTTTTTTTTTAATTGAGAATGTAGCTATTCTATTTATATTTTAAATTAATATTTTTAATTGAAACTCAATCTTTTCTACTTTAAAATTCAACTATTTGGTTAATAATTCATCTTTTTTGGTCAAAAAATACAACTGCTTGGTTGACAATTAATTTATTTTGATTGAGGATTCAACTATTTCGTTGAAAATTCGTCTTTTTTACTTAAATCTACTGTTTTTGTTTTCAAATGAAAATCGCTTTTGGTTGAAAAATAAACTACCTGGTTTAGAGTTAAACTACTTTGTGAAAAATTTATATATTTTGGTTCAAGATTTATTATTTTAGTTAAAAATTTAATTATTTGATTCAAAATTAACTTTTTTGTTTGCAATTCAAATTCTCATGTAGGAAATTCAACTGTTTTATAGAAAATAAGTCCTTTTGGCTTGGAAATTTAACAGTTTGATAGAAAATTGAACTATTTTGTTAAAATTACACTTTTTTGTTGAAAATCCATATTTTTGGTTGAAAATCAAACTATTTAGGTAGAAAATTTAACTATTTAAGTAGAAAATTCAACTATTTGGCTAAAAATTCTTTATTTCTGGTTGAAAATTAAACTATTTGATTTAAAGTTGAACTGCTCTGTCCAAAACAATTATTTTACGATTCACCTCTTTGGTTGAAAATTTAACTATTTTGGTGAAAATTATTATTTTAAATTAAAACTTCATTTTTTCATCTAAAGAGTTAACAATTCCATTTTTGTTTGAAAATTTATCCTGTCTAAGTTGATCATTCGTTCATTTGGTAAAAAATTCACCTTTTTTGGTATAAATTAATCTTATTTGTTAAAAAGTTATTTTTTTAATTGAGGATTCAACTACTTTTTTGAAATTCGCACTGTTTCTTTGAATCCCACTAGATAAAAATTCGCTTTGTTTTAAACTGTGAATTTAACAATTCTATTTCTGGCTAAAAACTTATATTGTTTAGCTGAGAATTCAACTATTTGGTCGAAAGTTAATCTTTGTAGTTTAAAAATTCTGCTATTTGGTTAAAAATTTAACTATTTTGTCGAAAGTTTCATCATTTTCTTGAAAATTGAACTATTTTGTTAATTTCTCTTTTTGGTCGAAAATTTAACTGCTTTGTTAAAAATTCGTTCTTTTGGATAGAAAATTCATCCTTTATGGTAAAAATTTATGTTTTTTGGTTAAAAATGAACTTTTTTGTTGTAAAATCAACTTTACGGGTTGAAGATTAAACTGTATTCTAAAAAATTCGCAATGCAGATTTTTAACGTTTTTTTACGTGGCAGTTCCTAATCACATTGTGACGTTTTAAGTAAGGTGTATTTGGAAGACACACAATACTTTATATTACGACATTAGGTCACAACTGACATTGACAGTTTTTTTATTGTTTTGAATGTAATCAGTCTCAATTCAGGGTTATAATTTGACTCAATTTGAGACTTTATGTTAGTCCTAATTTAAAGCCTTTTTGGCTAGATTTTGCTTCGTTTAAAAAAATCAAATATTCGGCTCTATACTATTCACAAACTGAACTTGACGATAAGAACCAATTTCATCAGGACATGAGAATTTGAAAGCACTAGCAGGTGCAGGTAAACATCAGCAAAGGTTGTTCCGGGGTCGTATTCCCGACATTGTCAGTCAGTCAGTCAGTAAAGTTGGGGTCTGTCGTCATGGAAACGCGCCCTAAAATAGTTATTTATTCACGCAATTCGCCTCTGGCCTTGGTAACTATGTCTCCTCACACGCACCACTACTTCTCTCCTCTCCACTCTTCTGAAAAATTACCCTTTCCGATTATTAGAGACAACTTTGCAAACTCGAACCTCTTAAACTCACCTAAAAAATGTAGAGTCCAGTCCTCTCATCATAGATAACAGAAGAAAAGTAGAAAAGTAGAGAAATTGGTTTCTCAAGATTTTCTTAATGTTTACTTCAGATACGAGCTCAAACCTAGGGTTCTATCTCCAATTTAGACTTTAGAAGAGCAACTGATCACCAACCAACTGTTGCTTGCACTAAAATTAAAACTTAATAATCTTTTTCCAAATTATTTGATAAATTAGACCTATTTTGTATGGGAATGATTCCGATACTTTATTCTCTCCTTTCTTCTAAAAATTCACTCTTTCCGATTATTAAATCCAACTTTGCAAACTCAAACCTCTTATTTTGACATGAAAAATGTATAATCTAATCATCGGATCGTGAAGAACAGAAGAAAAGTAGAGAAGTTTCTCAAGATTTTCTAAATTTTAACTACACATAGGACCTCAAATATAGGGTTCTATCTCTAATCTAACCTTTATTAGAGAAAAATATATCCAAACAACTATTATTTCTAATAATAGTGAAACTTGCAACCTTTCACTAAATTATTTGACAAATTTGACCTATTTTGTGTAGGCATTACTCGACGGAATCAGTTTTCATACATTTGTGGTATCGAAAATCTGAAGATCTTGAAAAGGGTCTTGGATGAGCAAACGAGCCGACAAATCGGATTGACGCTTTTCTGACCGTTACGGTCATGAAAGCTGTCCAAGATGAACACGATTAGATTCTAACTTGGATCTCCCTTTCCATTCTTTATTCCCGAACCCCATGGAATTGGCCGGGCGCGATTAATTGACGGTAGGCCCTTCGAGACCATTCCGATGAGATTCGAACTGACAGCTTCGGATTCCAGAAGGGTGCGAAAAGGAATGGCATAGTAAGGAACAAATGAACATGTTGTGAACTTGGATTTCGAACCTTCCACTCACTTTAGCACATTCCTGATGATGCTTAAATCAGAGGCTTAATTAACATTGATTTACCCACTGGGGAAAAGGATAGATCTTTAAAATTAGCTTGAGAATTATAGTGATATATTTTTTTCAATAATGAGGTGGGTTATTCTGGAAGTACT
>JAUELO010000135.1:11895266-11908334 GCA_032357855.1 Amphibolips quercusostensackenii
GAAAGTGCAAATAGATTTTTAGAATAGGATAAACAAGCGCATAGTTAAGACAGCTTGGGAGGCGATATAAATCAATAAAGATATAAAAGGTGCATCGACTATGATCTATGTAACCGACGAAGAAAAGAGAGAAGTGCATAAAAAAAGGCCGAACACCACAGGACTTAGCGATGAGCAAAGAAATAGATTAGAAAATGATCGCAGTGTCAAAAAGAGAATAGTAAAATTACTGATAAAAGAAAGCAAATACAAAATCAAAACAGAAGAAGAGAAGAAAATGAAAGTCAATTTTGAAGGAAGCAAGAAACTGATTTATGAATTGTTGATGATCAGTATCAGAGGAAGAAGAAATACAGAGTTAGTCAGCATGAAAAATAGAAAGGGTGAAATGCAATATAACACAGACGCGATACTAGACACTTTAAGAGACTTTCAAAAAATATTAAGAGATAAAACTATAGGTCAAAACAACTATGATATAGTTTATTTTTACTTTTATTATATAGTTTAGGGATATAAATAAAAACCTAAGGAATGGTGAGGCTGCTAGTGTAGACAGTATCAGCGCTGAAGTGCTTATATACGGTGGTGACTAAATACCCCACATATTGTGCGAAATGATAAATTTATGTATCTAGATGGAAAAAGTTCCTGATAACTAGAAGAAAGTGATTATTATACCAATATACAAAGGAAAGGAAGACAAAAGCAACTGCAATAATTACAGAGGTGTCAGTTTATTAAGTACTGTAAGCCAAATATATTCAAAAATACTTATTTGTAGGCTGATAAAAATAACAGAGAAAAAAATAAAGTAAGTCCAAAGTGGATTTATGACAGGAAGATCATGTACGGATCAAATATTTAGCGAAGCAGACAGACTTATTTTTTATTTTTTTATTTTAATGTAATATTTTTGAATTGTCCGATTTTTGTTAAATAATTTTAAAAAAGAATCATTTGAAATTGAAAAATATTTTATTGCAAAATTTCAATAAAGAATAATAATTGAAATAGTTAAATTTTGAAAAAAAGTCAACCATTAAAAAATTGTTCATATTCAAACGATTTTTTACTTAGAATGATTGAAATTTTTAAGAGTTTGAATTTTATCAGTCTTAAGTGAAGTTTGGATTTGTTTAAATTTCAGCGAGCCGTAGTAGAAATTTTTTCATTTTAATGCTTGCCGTTTAAAATTCCCTTTTTATTTTAAAGGTTTTTTTTAGAATAAGTCGATTTTAGAGGTTTTTAATCAAAACTTTTTCCATTTTAAGTGGAAAAATAATTGATTTGAAACAAATAATTTAGTTTTAAACTTCAAATTGTCAAATTTTAATCGCTTAAAATTAAATATTATTTTAATTAAAAACTTTAGATTTTTAATTATCAAATTTTATTTGCTACTAATCAGAAATAATACTATGTCTATTTGTTTGAAATTTAAATGATACAATTTTAAAAATTCTGCCGAAAATATTTATTTTTAACGTTTGGAGATTGTCCTATTTTTGAAATTTAAATCTTGATTTTAAGCGCATGGAATTAGAAATTATAAAATTTCAAATACTTTCTAACAAAGTGTCCAATTTTTAAAATTGTTATACAAAATTTTTCAATTTTGAGAGCTTCTGTTTCAAAATTGTTCAATTTTAAACACTTACGATTTCAAATTATTCAATTTTAAATGCTTTTATTTTAAACGCTTTTATTTAAAAAGTGATACAACTTTAGTTTCTCTTTATTTAGCCTAAAATTGTTTGATTTGAAACTGTCTCAATTCAAAATCGTTTAATAAATTTTGTTTAAATTTCAAACGCTCTCAATTTGAGATTATTATTAAACAATTCTTGTTTCAGAAATTTAATAAATCTAATATTCAAAAATTTATTTGTTAATAAATTTTTTAATTATTTATATTGTTAATGTTAGGAAATATAAATGCAGAAACGCGAAAGCGCGCTTTCTGCTCGTGCATTTTCTTATGGTTTTTAATGTTCCTTAATTAATAACAAAAAATTATATTCATATATAAAAACGGTTAAAATGGTAAATATAGTACTTGTCAAATATTTTAATATAGAAAATATGGACTATTATATTAAGAAAAATATGGATAGGTCAGTATAAAAGTTGGCCACCCCTCACGAGAGTAAAACCTACCCCTAAGGTATTATTTCCCTTGGAAAGATCCCTATCCTCTCTGGTGCACCCTAATATAAATATTATTACACTTTGATGGGGTTAGGTTGACACTCAACCCCCATAGAAGGCATGGTGTAGACAACTAGGGTATCTCCTTTGCCTCTATACTTTCTTTTTCATTAGGCCCGAATACCAGCCTGCACGTGGCTCTCGTCACAATACCTGGGGTTTCACTTGCGGTATCCCTTGTTCGCATACATAATCGTCTCCACGATCAAGTACATTCCACTCTTGGAAATTACCACGATTATGAGTTGTGCCTCGCTATCTAGATTCTAGAATCTTGATAAATTCTGAAAACCCATTATAATAATCGCATTGAGTGTGGACAATCAACCCCAACCAGTCAAATTAAACTCAGCTTTTATTTATTAGGAACTCCTGCCATAATTTAGATTTACAATTGTTTAAGTTGGAGAAAAATTATTTTAACTAAATAGAATCGCTATTTATACAAAATAACTTCTGTTATTTATATGTATAAGCAATTTTTTTTGGATGTTTTCTACGTAGAATTAATATTAAAATTAATCAAACCTTAATAATGATTTATAAAATCTAGGGATAGACCCATTGTTAATTTCCACGCATTATGAATAAGAAATCTGATTAGATTACAAACAAATTGTTTGGATTGAAATTGTTACATCAAGAGAAATTATTTAGATTTTTCTTTTATGATTAAGGAATCATACATATATTATTTTTATGAACAAATTTTTTCGTAAAACATTTTAATTTTAATCAAACCCGATCAGCGTTGATAAAGAATCTTTCAAGAAATAAAATCAGACCCAGATCATTAAGCTTGAAAAAAATGCAGCCTTTTCTACAGCGAATTAAAAAACAAACAATGTGAATTAATATTTTTTAATACATAATTTTAACTTAAACTATTTTTTCTCAATTGAGTTTCTGTATCACTTTCCAAATTAATCACAAATAGCAAATCGTTAAATTTTTCGTGGTGTATACGTGATAAGTATCCTCAACTTATCATCATTTAGAATCAGATTCTTTTAAAAGAGTCTTATAAAATTTTTTCAACATTTTCTTTGCAATACAATAAATTGAAAGAAATTATATTTAGTCCGAAAAACTAAAAGCTAAAAAAAAGTGAAGGCTGTATCTAGTCGTCCCGAAAAATTGGCTAAGTGATTTTATTTCCTGAAAGATTCTTCGTCTGTTTAAGTTTTAATAAAATTGAAATTATTAAAGAAAAAATTTTTTACAGAAATAATAAGTGTATGATTTTTAAAATTTTTAAAAAACACGACAAAAAAATATTGTGAATATTCTTTGAAACAATAAAATCAATTCAGATAACATTGGATCTATTTTCGCCGATTTTGTGAAATATTTCAGATATTGCTTAATTTTGAATGTGACTAGTGTACCGTAAAACCATTTTTTCGAGTACCGGATTTTAATACTATTCTGTGTATAAATTTAAGAATTCAAAATTTGTAAAAATTTTAAAAAATGCAGTGGGCCAAAAAATTATGTTAATTTCTTTGTGGATAAAGTTTTTTCAATCGAATATTAATTTAAAATGATAAAATAACAAATGAAATTTTTTCTTAAGCTGCAACGTTGTTAAAGGTTACAAAAAAGAGATTTTTTTCGGATAGTGTTAAGTGCGCATTTTGTTGAAAAAATTTAAACCCGTCATGCTTGAAATTTCTTCAGCAATATTCAAAGAAACATGCCATTTTTTTATCGTGAATTTTTTTCATTGGTTCAAAATTGTGAATAAGCACAATGCAAAGCCTAGTTTTTTGCCCCTTCAAACAAAGTTCAACGCAAGTAAAAATTTTGTATTTTAATTTCTAATTTTATAGTATTATTATTTATTACCAAAAACTGTACCTGCAAGAAATTTAACATCATTTTTCAGTCATGGAATTTTTATAATTGGTCAAAATTTGAATCTTCAAAATTTCAAATTCATATAGAGAACATAAAATATTATTTGATCAAACTAAAATTTGTAGGGCTTATTACAGTTGAGAAAATACAAAGTTTACTCACTATTATAATCCACTTTCAAAATAATTTATAAAATAGAAAAAAATACCGACATTTTTAATTATAACCAATTTTAAAAGAAAAATCTCTATTTATAAAATAAAAAATAATTTTTATTTGAAATTAGTTATTTAAGAGTTTTTATCTGAAATTCTATTAGGATAGTTCATATTAAAGCACAGTTACATTTTCAGAACACAAATTGCTAATTAAATAATTTCCAGGGCTCTCGTCCATAAATATTTTTGCTTTACTGAAAAAAAATTCAAAACCTTTTTTCAAAATATTAAAAAAAATGCCAATGCTATAAATTATATAAAAACGCAATTCTGTAGAGAAAATTTCAAAATCTTAAATTCCATTTCGTGTAAAAAAATTTTTCCCATGTAAAGTAATAACTTTTTACTTTATAATATTTATTAAGTAACTGCACTAACAATATTCACATTAATAATTATATTATTGAACTATTAAACTATTTGTTTATTAAAATTATATTTTAGAAACAAATATTAGATTTAAGAAAAAATGCGCACTTGAGTGACACATGTTATTTGAATCAAATTTTAATCATTCATCACTTTATGACATCAAACAAAGCAATTGTCGAAAATTTAATTTAAGGCCATTTTCATCAGCCACAGATGAAAGGAAAGGATAAATAATCTCAACAGTGTTCTTCAGTAACAATGACATATTTAATAACCGGCTCAACAATGTTACAGTGTCATAGGTTTTAATTACATACGCAATTTCGGTACTTGGTTTCATTAAATATACATACATACATGTGTGTCCTTGTGCGTGCCTAAGTGTCCCCTGTGAAATTGTTCGTGAATGTTAAGCGTCAGTGTATGTATATGTGTGTGATTGATGTTTTTGTGTTTATTATTGTGCTTGCGCGAATAAAAGTGTTTTTCCTATAGATTTGCGAACGTTGTTAAATTCCTTAACCATTACTTGTTTTTTATTGCTCACGATATTATGACACAGGTTAGATACTAACGCTTATTATATTACGGGGATACGATATGTGACACGTGTGCGGAAAAACAATCACTGCACGGGCCGATATTTAACCCACTAGCTCACAAATTATGATTACTTTTTATTTTTGTTCTGATAAATCATTCTCCAAAAGAAAATCTACCTCTATCTTACACTTTATTATGTTTTTACTTTTTTCAACACTTTTATATCAAATGTCTATTATATAGTTCTATGTCTATTTTTATAGTATATTTGTATATGTAAATTATTATTGTAATAGCTATACATTTATCTTCAAAATATAAATTATTGTCAATTAAAAAATAATCCAAACGAAGGGTCGATAAATTATTCGTGTTTCTGGTAATTGTGAGCTAGTGGGTTAGTTTTTCGCCTGACTGGAAGTATAATTGTGAAAAAACTATTACGGCGATCTGGAGTTGTTAACCTAGATCTAATAAATACTTTCAATGCTATGTATACTTTCCCTGTGCGACGAGAGGGTGGATTTTGTTATCAGCCCAGTTATTTTGATTTCCGCGCGTCGCGTCTCCTACGAGAGATACTTTCATCGTTGACTTTCATTGGCAAGGATAAACCTTTCGAAACAATCAATGGAACCTTTAGAGGAACCTATAGAATATATATTTTTAATGAAAACTTCACGCTTACGACCGCATTTAATCTTAAAAAATTCTACTCATTCAAAAATAGTGTTTTCCCTCTGCTCTACTGAATTATTTCAACTAATACTGTTTCATTCATCACATAAAATATACTATTTGAAAAATTATTCTGCCCTCGTAAAAAATAATTTTAAATAAATACTGCTCTTTTCTTTTTAAATGAGTAAAATTTTCCAAGTGTGCAGCAATGTTTGGAACTAAAATTCGAATCGACACATTTGCATGTATGTTACAATATAGGCAAAGTGCACATGCGCATCATATAATAGAGTAGAGACTTATTCAGTCCCTTCATTTGTCATGATAATTTTTATAATAATATTTACAAGAGTTAAAAGAAGCAAGGATAACCCACGTATATATATATATATATATATATATATATATATATATATGCAATATATTGATATGCACGTATGTAGTTGTATCTGCGGCTTATAATATTCGTATTATGTATACACGTATGTATAATTATTCCCGTGACTGTTCAGCATTTTGCATGATAATTTTTTAATACATGTTGGTTCGATCTCATCTTTATAACTGTAGTGAATACGGTTAGAGTACACTGATATTACAGGAGATAGAAATATCTGCTGACTGCTACGCGGAGTCGAAGATTTTAAATTTGTTATTAAACCTTAATATGGAGGCCAGCTCATTGGAATCGTGAACCTCACGAAACAGGAATTACAACACCCTTTACATTTACCCTACGTAAAAATCGATCTACATGCGCAAAAACAAGGCTCGTTATGCGCATAGCTATTTATATGTAAACTATATTGAAAAGGAGAGATTTCTATAACGATTCAGCAAATTATTCAATAGCAGATAAGGACTCTTGAATTCAGGCACTGTAAACTGAACGCATTCTATATGAATATTCTCCATCCACTTTTTGTGAAATTGCAGAGAAGTAATATAATTTTCGTTTCTGCAGAATCAAATTTTTTTAGGAACTCCTCTGATTTGATACCTTCTTATTTCACTACTAAAATGGAATGAGTTTTTTGCAAAATTTTCTGAATGTGTCATGATTACTAATTGATATTTATTAATTACTATTATCAATACATTCTTTAATTAGTATTAATAATATTGAGTAAAACTTTTCAAAGAGGTATCTGAATATTTTTTCAATTTAATATTTTCTCATGCAGTTAAAACCTATTGAAATTTCCTACTTTCGTGGATACCCGAAATTGGCCTGATAACTTTCGTGCGAACAGCTTTTCTTTCAATGCCTTCGTTTATTGACTAGTAGATAATAATATTCAAGTATCGTCGACTCACTCATAAAATTGATTTTTTTGTAATTGTTTCACCAAATGAAAATTTAAAAGAATATTTTATTGTTAATTTAGTCTATAGGCCATTGCAACATTCTAAGTTGGGTAATTCTGACTTCACTGAAAACTTTAAAACAAAATTTAATTTATGATTATATTAAAGATTAATATGTAGAAAAGGAAGTTCTTATATGCAAGTCGTCGATATACAATACATACTCATCATCGATATGAATGACTAAATAATTCTAAAAATATTGCGCGCACTTTTCGAACTTAGAGATGAGAAACGAAATTTAACATTCTAGACTTTAGTTAGAAAAGGATGGTCATAAAAATACAGATATGTTCCTTTCAGGAATTTTTCCCTTCAGATATGCTTAATTATAGCAATTATATTAGTTACATTAATCGCGATCCTACTTGCAAAATACCCGATTAAACTACTTTCCGAAGTTCCACACGCTGATAAATATTTCCTGGATTTCAAAGTTTTCTTTAATATATTACATTGTTTAAATAATGTTATCATATCATTAAAATAAATTAAAAATATTATAACTCTAACTATAAGAAGTACTTTTAAAATATACTTAAAATAATTATTTTAATTAAATTAGATTCAACAAATACTAATAAAAAAAAAGTTAAAAAAATCAAGGAACTATTTTTCAGAATGTAATGGATTTTTGCTATCAGTTCGCGCATGACAGTGACTATCACTGTCGCAACCGCCTTAATCTTTCCTTAAACTTAACGAATTAGATCCTAATTTTTGGGTTCTTTGATAGGAACCCTGATGATATGTTATCTTGGTTCAGCAACGAATCGATTAAAATTAAAATTCATAACAAAAACAAAATTCACTAGTACGCACGAGGGTCCCTTGCTGATTGGGAGCCTTCGTTTTACGATTTTCCTAGTATTTTATATATAATATATATCTGTATTTATATATAATTTTTATCCTATGTAATTATTTGCCTCGAAGTTGAATTAACGCTATAACCCCTAGAGTCTCTGTAAATGGACTGCAGCCGATATTTTTTCAATCAAGGCGTAGTTTTTCGGCCAGTACCGTCTACCAATCCTGAATCACTTTCTCCTTCACCATCTTTTTCTTCATCATTTTTTTGTTGATCATGAATTTCTTAGTCACCAAGTCTCTTTCTATCGCCCCTTTTATAATCTCCACGTCCATCATTCATTTCTTGGTCATCCCTTTCTTAATTTAAGTTTTTTCTGAATTGAATCTCTTGACGATATATTTCTTCATGATCCCCGTTGTTTTAAATTGACTTTTTGAACTTCCTTTTATTTCTTGTCTTATTTCATATCTTCTTCTTTTTTGAGTTTTCAGATTCTTTTCTTTCTTGTCTTTCTAATGATTTTTTAGCCCAACATCCTTTTCTTGATATATTATTATTTGAAGATCAGTTACTTGATTTAATTCTGATCTTGATTCCTTTTCTAGCATTTTCATGGATTATCTTTTACTTCTTAATTTTGCTTTTTCTGAGAATTTCTTTCTTGATCATTTATTTGTTATCACCTTTGCGTCCCTTTTTCTATTTTTCAATAATCCCTTTTTTAATGGATTTTTCAATAAGCACAGAATTTGTCGATATTTCTAAATCAATCTTGGTGGACTATCTCTTCTTACAGTCCTCTGTTTTAATTTGCATGACCCCAATTTCCTTCAAAAATTTTTCTTAGATCTTTCATTCTGATCATCACTCTCCCTAATTCTAGTTCTTTTATTTCTGGATCTTGCTTTTCTAATAAATTTTTCTCAATAATATGCTTTTAATCATTTTGTGCTTGTTTTTCTCATACTTTATCATTTTTGTAATTTTTGATGATTTACTAATGGATGATTTCTTCCATGATCTTTCTTTACTTCTTAATGATTCCTCTTTAAAACCCTTTTCTTCTTTAGTTCGTTCTTGATCACATATAGTTCTACCACTTTTTATGATTCCCTCCTCCTTATAAATTCTTATCACCTAATTCGTACCTGCCCTTCCCCACTCCAAAAACTGTAAACACTATCATCTTCGTAACTAGTTATAAATCACAATAATTCACGATGTCTTCATCGTCAAAACCTCTCTTCTTAACCCTTTCATTCACGACAAGAACATCCCTTTCATTCACAACACTCTAGGCAAATTAAATGATAACCATTTTTGCAGCACAACCTACGTCGATACGAAGAGCATCCATCGAAATGGAAATCCAGAACATCGTCACGCACTTACACTTGAAGACGTCCTTCGAATCCGCAAGCATTTTTCTGGAGATTGGAAGCCTGCCTTGAAGACTAGTCTAGGACCTCCGCTGGTCCTTTAGCGAATTACTTCAAACAGTCGGAAATGGTCAAGAAGACTCATCAGTTAGTTCCCTATTTAGTCATCTTACTATTTCTTACTGAAACACCCCTGCTCTGAAGGGATTGCTGTCACCAGCTGGCCTTGAATCAGGCTCCTGTCCTCTTCTAAACGGATTCACCTCACCCGGAGGTTCTCTCTTCTGTGGTGTCTGTCCATAACCAGGTCTCTGTCCTCCATATCCCGATAGCTCTTCGTCACCTGAAGGCTGTTCGTATCCACCCTGAGCTTGACCAGGTTGACTGTATCCACACTGGCTATAACCACCAGGTTGTCCCGGTTGCTGGTACTCCTGCTCTTGACTGTACCCACTCTGATTGTATCCTTGAGTACTTTGGTAGCTCTGATCCTGGTCGACGTTCGTCTCCATTCGACCTTGCGTTAAATGGTTACCAACCTCTCCAGAAATTGGCCTCTGCTCTTGAAGGACATAGGTCTGATACTCCTTATCTGGAGGGTCCTGCATCAGAACATTAGCCTCATCCTGAAATGGTTTGAAGTCATAGATGTGCTTCAGGTTGTAAAGAACCGGAGCGTACAACAAGTTGCTGAACGCAATTAGAAAATTCAGAGCTGTGAAACCAATCGCCTCAACAACGCCGCCTGCTATGACAGGACCCACAGCGTAAGCGATACTGTAAGAAATATCTGCTATCGCGTATATGCTTCCATAAACCGAGACGTACCTCACGTCCACTAGGTAACCCAGGGTTGGCAGCAATGCAGTGTCAATCAAAGCAATACCAAAACAGATACCACAGATTGGAATCATTAGCATCACGTAAGATGTTGAAAATGGAATGATGAAGCAGCAGAGACCTTCCAAAGCAAGTCCACCTGCTGCCATCAACCACTGGTGTTGAGGATACTGCTTAGCCATCTTTACAGTTATCATCACTCCAATCACGTGCGGTATGAACGCAGGGAGCCAGATCATCCCCATTTTCCAGTTGTCTTTAGTGATGTGGTCCTCCATCCAGAGTGAGATCGTAGGTTCGAGAAAAGCCAAAGCAACGTTAGACATCATCAATGCACCGGCACAAACTGCGATGTAAGGATCGAGTAGAAGTCTCCAAATGGGGATGCTCGGTGGCTTGTCCCGATGACTATCTTTCATCTGCTCTTTGATGGGCTTCATTACCAGAAGAAGCATTACCCCATCAGCGAGACTAACAAACGCAAGGATTAGAAATGGTACTTCCTTTCCAGCAAACTGGTAGAGTGATCCTCCGAAAGGCGGAGCCACGAGACATCCAAAACTGATAAAAGCTAAGGCAATACCTAAAGCTTTTGTTCTCTCTGCCTCTTCTGTGAATCTATCAGCGATCATTGCAAGACCTGCTGTATCCGCAAAGGCAGACCCAACTCCTTGGAGACTTCTCGCAAAGAAGAGGACACCGTAGCTCCGACCACAAGCGAAAAGAGCTGTTGAGAGGAACATGATAGTCAGTCCAATCATCATTGGAAGATCGTAACCGATCCTGTCGATCAAAGCTCCAGAGAAGGGGTTCACCATTAGCTGAACTATCGCCTTGGAAGCGAAGAGATAACCTGTTGCTGTGTCCTGACCATGATGGCTAGTTTGTTTTTCAGTGGAATTCACGTAATCGCTATCGTCTCCAAAGGCACCAATGTACTTTAGATAATCCGGGATTATAGGCACAATCACCATGTAAAGCATGTTGTCCAGAAGCAGTGCTATACAGACAATAACGAGGATCAGCTTCCGCTGTGCTTTCGGCTCTGCGACCTTTTCGAAGAAGATCTCCTTCAGCTCTCTGAAGCTGATGTTGATGAGAGGGATGTTGGTGTCCATGGTGGTGATTTATCTTGATTTATGGGGAAAACGAGAATTTCTTGATTAGTAGGAGCTAAAAATCACCTCGTGCTCCTGGAGCAATCTTGGAGGCGATGGTGGAGAGGTCGCCGCGATTGGAACGGCGCGCATCAGGCCGGGCCGGGGGTAACCTACAACAAACCACCGGAACTCGGTTAGCTACTATAAATTTAAAGCTCAAATGGTTTTTTCTTTAGATGAACTCCATTTTTATTTCAGATAAGAATTTTATTTGCAGGGGAGCCCTAACCCGGCCTGGTCTGCGCAACCGATACTTTTTTCTTTTACTTTGATGACCCGAGACTAATCTTCTTAGGTGTACCCGATCAGCGCGAACCTCGTTTGGATCACTTTTCTTCAGTGGAGGAACTTAAGGTGATTTTTTCCGAAAGGCCGCAGCACCGGGTGAAGGCTCCCCCCGAATACCCACGATAAATTAATGGAGTTTTGTTAATTTATTTACAGAAGTTTAGCATACCAGTAATATTTAAAAATTTCTACTCCCAAAAATTATTTCCAAGATTCTCAAGAACGCATCATATTTTCTTAAGTGTTGCAAATTGATTTTGGGTTGAATTTATTCATAAGTCTTATGAAGATCTTTCATTTTAGCAAGTTACTTAAGATTATAAAACAATAATGTATTTCAAAAAGTGTCAACAACATAAGAGCATTATATCGAGATTGAATAGATATTGTATAAGACTTGAATTGGTTATATAAATTAATGCGCATTATTGTTTGGACTGAAATTATATCACATTGCTACATATTTTGTCTGTTATGATCAACTAAGTAGAGATTCTAGAGGATTTTTATATCTTGAAGAATGTATTTCAAGATACCAAAAATTAAAGGTTGGATTTAATCTGTCAATATTATTATTTTTTATCTCTGACCTCCTATGCTATAGATTATATCTAATTAATTAAAATTTTTACTGGGACAGTTAAGGATAAAATATTTTTGAAAAGTTTTTTAACTTACCGGAATTGGTGGCGAATTTTTGCCTGAGGGAATTGGCGAGGCGTTGGGGACCCGCAAGGGTCGGAAGTCCGGCTAGCAACCCACTCAGAGTGGAGGCTACGTCCGGGCCTTCTTCTTGCTTCGAGTCGTTCGACGACTCTATGGTTCCTCTCGACCCTGGGCCCTCCACCTTTCCAGCCGAGTCCTCTACCGAGCCTGTAACAAAAAACGAAAATTTCTTTCATATTTAAAATACAGAATTAAATTAGTATTTCTTAAGAAGAGAAAGAGATTCAATGGAAAGAGTTAGGTAAATGAACACTGTAAAAAAGTTAATTAAAATGAGGGTTTAGAGAACTTAATTGAAAATATATGAGAACGAGATTTAATAAAAAAATCTCAATTTTAGGGGTTACAAAAATAGAAAGTCGTGTAATTTAATAAATCCATGTAAGTGTAGGAAAGCATCTTTACACATGACGGTTTATTAAGGCCAATGAAACATCGATTTACGAGAAATTTCGAAATTATATAGTATTTGAATTTCTATTTCATAATGATTTCAATCAGTTTTTTATTTTCAATTTTTTTCTGCAACAAAACAAGTAGCCTTATCATTATCTTATGCACCATTAGCAAAAGTGTAATGTTCTAATCCGTAAAAGGAGCTGTACTTA
>JAUELO010000135.1:11910507-11937169 GCA_032357855.1 Amphibolips quercusostensackenii
ACCCTCAGCGTCCCCCAACTACCCCAGGAATAGGAAGAGCCAGGTATAGCCGTATAACGCCGACGGTCGATGCTGCACGGTATTTCTGGCCTCAGGTCGATAGCTCACCTGTAACCTGTGACGCTCGGCTGCCAACCTCGTATGAAGTGAGCGAAGAGGTTAGATGAAACCCTTCGGGGGATTTGTTCCGAAAACATTTTGGAATTTCGGAGTTCTATTTCAAATCAAGGATATTGCAAGATTCCGGGGTCTAAGCGATTGATACTGGGTAATAAACTCATGGGCGTAATAGGCAATACCGCTGATCAGCTCGGTTGATGTGATGCGAGTCAGTTGAAGCTCTAGCCCTAAATGGAATTCAGAATATCAGGTATCTAAGGAGAGGAAAACTTGGTGGTCCACTTTTAAACCTATATTTTTTAGGGAGAAATGGAAGGTAGATTCAGAATCTTCAAGGAAGTTATTATCACCCCACAATAACTCTAAGTCTACGTGAAATAATTTGAATACAAAATTACTCTAAAAATCAAAAAAATTGAATCATTTTTGGAATTTGAACTCAAGGCGGTTGTAAGAGTAAATTGGTTTAAGTGAACGGGACTTAAGATTTGAGTCAAGGGGGTTATTATTCAAGCAGTGTTAGACAATAAAGCGTTACCATGAACATTACATTTTTTAGTAACGGTAGCGGTAACGCATTTCCTATTTTAAAAAGTATTTGAAACTTTAACGCGTTACAGTTTTCGGATAACTGCAATGTAGAGTGACGTCCGTTATTGCACGTTTCGTCATCTTCTGCTTTCTACTAGGGTGGACATTTTTTACCATCTGATTTTTGAAATATGAAGAATATTACATTCAAAAACTGAAAAAAATTACTTGTGTTACAAAGTTGAATTATTTGCATATGTCTTGATCCAATATTTTTTTTACTCTTCTTATTAGAAATAAGAAAATATATGTCTGAAAAACCTAAATAGTACTTGGGAATCCATAAAAATTACCAAATCGAGAAAATATAATAATAAGTGATTAAAAAAATGTTTTAAACCTAAAAAGATTTTTCATTGTTTAATCACGAAAGAAATAAGCGGCAAAAAATTCAATTAGTTTGTAAATAAATGGAAATTACGCGACACGTATATTTTTTCTTTAAAATTCTATATATAGTTAACAAAAAAGCGATGATTTTTTTTTAAATATAAGAAGTCGATTTTCAGAATAAACGTACGCATATACTTTTTGCCACGTTTTTATTTGGCCTTCTATAAGAAAGACATCCTGTAAGATCTATGTTGGCTAAAAAATTTTGTGGGCAGAAGAATTTGTTTCTCAAAATCAAATTTCTAAATTTTTCTCAGAAGCAGCGAAAAATATAAAAAAAAATGTTATAAAAGTTTGCAAATCTAAAAAAGGTTCTGAAAAATGTCTTTTCCTCTTTTATATGATACCTTGCATCGTTTTCGGGAAAAATTCGAAAATTATATTTTCAGAAAAGACAAATTTCTCACGGCTTAAAAAAGGGTTTAGTCCAGAAAAGGTGGGGTTTTCCGAAAAATTTTCTTTTCATGTTCATCAAATTAAAAGAAAAAAGTACAGACAAAATTCGAATATCTTAACTTCATAAACATTTTTTCTGTAAAATCAAAAAAATATGTGTCGCCTAATTTCCTCTAAAAACAACTGATTTCGTCGCTGAGAGATTCTACCCTTGGTAAAACCAAGCGGAATGAAAAATTATAAAAAATTTAATTTACTTTATACTCAATATTTTAATTATTTTTCGGCATAGAAGGATCTATTCCTAAAGTTAAAATATTTCGTTTTAGTGACTGGTTTTATTTAAAGGAAAAGAAATTCTATGCAAATTTTTTTCTTCAGAACGTATAACAGAGTTAAGTTTGAAAACACTTTCAAATATAAAGAAACTATCTAAAGGTTTGCGGAATTTAAAGAAAGGTATTAAACATTGAATTTAAAAAAGTAGCGCTAAGGCAACGCGTTACTTTTTTTGTAACGATTACAGGAACAGGTTAAAAATTTTAAGGAAGAAACGGTAGCGTTAACGTTTGTTACAATTAGGTAAAGAAATATAGAATGAAGATTTTCGATAGAGCTCTAGTCTTAGTGTTCTCAGACCTACAATCAAGACAAAACTTTAGGGGCGGATTGTAAAAATAAATAAACTTTTTAAATGTTAAGCAAAAAAAATAGATGCAGGAAAGAAGAAAAAGCGAATTTTCATCATTTATATAATTGTTTAATTATATATTTATTTTCAGCGACTAGAGAGGAGAGGAATTCGGAAGTAGGTTTGAAGCATAAATGAAACAAAATAAAACTTTAAAAACACAGAGAATAATTTTTTTAATTTTACTCAACTAGAGAAGAATCGTTACAAATTGTATTTTAAAAGTTTAATTTAGTATTGAAGAAAGGAATATAGCGAATTAAAAGTTTGAGTTTTCAACTTCAAGCAAGAAGTCTATTAATCATTATTAGCTAACAAAAACATAAATAACTAATTATAAGCTAACTTATTATTACTTAAAATTAACTATATAGTTGATTACTGTTCAGTAAAAAATGATCTAATTTGTTGAATTATGCATGACTATGAAAATCAGAGAGTTTATGACTTTGCTCGAACAGTTACCAACCTTGTTTAATTTTATAATACTAAATCATAATTTGTAATAATGAAAGGCCCTAATATTTTATGTGTAAAAAAGTATTAAGATTTAAGCCATGGACAAATTGATACAAAAAGCTAGTACCTTTGTTTGCTTTCTCTAGAAACGATATTGACTCATTAGGCTCATACGCTGATTTCTAAAAATGGTTATATATATGTTCACTAGTTTCCCTTTTCAGAGCACCAATTATCGATTACCTCGAGTATTAACTGGCTCGTCTAAAAATACAATTACACCCCGTCAGTTCTGAATGCTATAAGCGGAAAAGTCGTGACTTAATTTATTCTTTAATGATAATACATCCCGACTGAGAATAAGGGTGACCTTTCTCCTTTTGGCTACACGCAAAGATAAAATTAGGAAAGGTTGTTAAAAAAACTATATAAAATATCTTAATACTTCATAGCAAAAGCCTTTCTAGAATTTCAGGACGTCTAACGGTCAATTTATATATCTTAAAAATATTTTTTGGTTAATTGACTGTCTTTATTCTTATCTTAAAATTAAACATAAAAGGCTTAGAGATGATTCTATATAGGAATTCTTTTGTGTAATATCATTGAAATTTCCAGATGGAAAGAAGGGCTCGACCTCGCCAAGTGGTCGTTGAAATTTCCAAAGAAAAGAGTTTTATTTTATTTTCTACGGAATTCAAATATACATCTACAACTGAATTTGAAACCTGAAACTTGAGAAAAAATAGGTTAGAAGAAATGAAATTAGTAAAATATAAGACATTATTGATATCCAAATATTAAAGTATAGTTAAAATATTAAATGATTTATAAAGTTTTAAACCATACTCAACTAAAGCTTGCAATTTAGCAGACTTCCACAATCATAGAAAAATAGTTTCATCATGCAGGTAAAATTTTTCCTAGCCGGAAGTTCTGAAATAACCTCAGTTATTTAATGTAACTTCAGGTCAGCTATATTAGTCTCAACATTTCTGTCTTTGTGAGAGTTTTCGATATTATAGGCTCGAATGCTAAGTGTGATAGCTAAATTTAGATAGAAAGTGTATGCACCCTTTTCCTAGATTTATCAACCCCTTGAAGAATAAATTGATGAAAACCTGTAATTATAGTCATGTATGTCCTTAGGTCGTGTTCATTTGATAACAGAGATGTCATAATTATTATTCCATTTTCTACAATGTACAAACGAGCCGATAATAAATATTATAAAGGACTATAAGCAGGCTTCTATGGATTTATTCGATCAGAAAACAGTAGTTTTTAACTAAAGTGGTTTGCTATTATCAGGATTCTAATTGAAAGACTTTTTAATTTTAAAGGTAACGTTTTTTATTGTTTGCTTCGGAACGCTTTTCAGTTTTAATTTTATCAAAATGTCTAACATTCAAATAGTGTATGGAGCTTAATTAAAATTTTCAAGTAAAAAGTTTTTTTTGAATTGTAAAATTACGAATACTTCAATTTATGCTTGAATTTGTGTGAGTGATAAAAGGGGAGAGGAGAGGAATTCGGACGTAGGTTTAAAGAATAAATTAAACAAAATAAAACTTTAGAAACACAGAGAATAATTTTTTTAGTTTTACTCTACTAGAGAAGAATTGAGAATCCTTGAGGATGTAATTGTCTTGATTAGGGAAAGCGATGATCAGACGATTATAAACTCAGTAATGAATACCATCTTCTCGCTCATGTGAGCATATTTTACTAATGCCGCGTTTCTCGCCTGAGAAAGATTCGGAATGAGTGGCGTTTATTACAGAAATGGTTATCCCTTAATTCGGTTTTTTAATTTTTGGATGTCTGTTTTGAAGATTGATGATATTTGTAAGAGCTGATCACTGACTCATATAGTCGCTTCAAATACCGAAGATAATCCCTTTCTCGAAACTAAGATAATTCATCATCGAATCCTCTACGCGAATCGTAACCCAAGAATTCGTATTAAGAATCAAGAAATGTAAGATATAATAATGCGTCTATCTTTTACTCTCTATCATTTGTTACATCGTCTATTAATCCTCAGTGTTATTTATTCTGTGAACTGTTTAGCAAATCATTCTGCTCTTTTATAATCGCGTATTTTTCAAACATCGAATGGGTTGTGTGTGGCTTATTTTATTCTCGATTTTATTATACAAATCTCACAACGCAATATTTTGAGGGCCAATATTTATCTCTCATCTTAATTAGCTAAGTTTCTCTCTCTCTCTCTTTTTAACTTGGAAAAAAGACACATCTTATTTAAATTGTTCTCCTCCATAAAAAAGACCTTATACAATTCGTGATATATGAGTTATCAAATTTACCAGTAAGAATCTTCACAATCAATTTATAAATTTCAATCAATTTACTCCTCATTGATAAAATCAATCTTGCTGATCACTCTGTAATGAAATTAAAATTAAAATTACAAAAATAATGTAACGTAAGAAAATAGTTTGTTACAGCAACCTTATTCATTTAAATCCAAATAATAGTGTAGAGTAAAAATTTTAAATTTCAAAATTTTCGCAATAGCGGACCCACAAAAAATGACAAATGACAAGATGACAAGCAAACAAAAAATTCTTTTGTTTAAATAAAGATGAGGATGAAATTTTAGTGCAGTTACAAAGGATACAACGATATAAACAAAAGAAAAACGCGATGTATTTACTTATTTTTTCGAAAAATTTATATTGTATTCATAATGATGCATACTAGATCCTGTTACCAAATGTTCTTAGTCAGGGTGAAGTTTTAAAACGAAAGTAAAAATATTAGTCGAATTGACAATTTTAGTTTAAACTGGCATCTTTGATTTTTTCTTCAAAATTTCGACTGTCAATTACCACTGCACAGCTTCTGAAAATAAATTTGTTTACCTTGCCAAATTCGAGAGGCTTGTATTGAGAAATGGAAAATTAAATTCAAATAATTTCTACGTTTAACCCTTAAGTATCGACGTCGCACCATGGTTCTAATAATATTCCCATTTTTAAGTGCTCAAGTTTAAATTTTTCCGAATATATCTTATGAATATTTCAATTCAAAAAGTTAAACATATTAACAATTTTAAAATGTTTAAAATAATATTAGAAAAAAATCGTATTCATCAAATTTTCTACTATCAGTTTATGTTTGGAAGTTTCCAAAGCAAAGCAAAATAAATAAAAAATATCTTGATAAAAATAAGATTCAGATCATTTCACGTGAACCTAACTCGATAATTTTCCGATCCTTTGTTTCTCGTAAATTTTCCTCTTTCACAAAATGAAGTTTTGCGAGAGATTTGGCACCCCTGACGACGTGATCGCCTTGAAGAAGATTCAATCGAATTACGGAGTCTGCTACTTAGTATTCAGTTCACTTTGTCTCGTTGGCTTTTTACAGAGAGTTCTGCGACATGAAACGTGACTTCTATACAGTTAAAATACATACGAATGTATGTTCGCATAACTATTGTGCATGAAAGATTAGAATTGTTGGGCGTTTCCTTTCTTATTTTTAGACAAGGGGCCGTCTATAAATTACGTAACATATTTTTTGCCAATTTTATGCCCCTACCCTCTTCCATGTAACAAGTCCTAACAAAATGTTTACCCACCCCACTCCGCATGTTACGTAACTTTTTTTAATATTCTTAGCCACCTCTCATTAAATCAAATGTAGTTACCCGAGACACCAGACACCAGAATCACCATTCCTTTTTTAAATAAGGAATCATCATGTTACATATCTAAAAAATTATAAGAATTTTTAAAAAATGAATCCAGGCTGTCATTTACACTGCTCAGAATTAAAGACCTCTATTAAATTGAAGAAATTTTAATTTTAAATCTTCAAAATTGAACAAATTATGAAAAGGTATTCAAAATTGTATCTTTTTCTATCATGCATATCAAATATTAAAGATTCTTCATTTGCAAATCTTAAAAATTTTTTAATTTTCTATTGAAAATCTTTAAAATTGAACTACATATTTTTAAAAATGTTCCAGATTACATACCTTTGAGATATAAGTCTTGAAAATTCATTAATTTTGAATTCTATAGTTTCAGTAATCGAGAATTTTCAATTTTAACTCTTTGAAATTGTAAGACTTGGAGTCGTGAATGTTAAAAATTAAAGAATTTGTAATTTTAAGGACTTATAATTTTAAATTCTGTGATGTTAATTATTCTAATTATTCTTTGATTTGGAAGATTAAGAATTGACAATTCTTGACATTGGTCTTCAAAATCATCCTTGAAATAATCCAAATTTAAGAATTTTTATTCATATATCTTTAAAATTTAAGATTTTTTTATTTTGAAAATTTTTAAATCTTCAACATTAAAGATTTATTGATTTTAAAAATTAAATTTTTGATGATATACGTTTAAAATTCTTCAACTTAGAAAATTTTAAATTTAAAGCTTGATTCTTAATTTATCCCAAATTATTCATATTTAAGAATTTCGATCTATACATCTTTAAAATTAAAGAGTTTTTAATTGTAAAACTCAAAAATTAAACTATTTAACCAAATATTTCAAACCAAGACGTTCTAAATTAAACATATTAAAAACTGAAGAATCTTCAATTGCAAAATCTGAAAATTAAAAAATTTTCAATTGAAAATCTATCAAATTAAATGAATTTCCATTTTTAATCTTCAAAATTGTACTAGTTAAAAAACCATTTAAAATTGCATCATTTTTAATTCTGCACTAAAGAATCTTCAATTTCAATGCTTAAAAATTAAAAAATGTTCAATTGTAAATCTTCTAAACTAAACTACATATTCATAAAAATGTTCATACCTTTGAGGTATAAAGCTTAAAAATGAAATAATTTGCAATGTTGAAGATTTACAGGTAAAAATTCATTCAAATAATAGCATTGTTATTCATACATGTTTAAAATTGGAAATTGCTTATTTTGAAAATTTACGATAAAAAATTATTCATATTTTAAGATTTACAATTAAAAATTTTTTTAATTTGAGGATTCAAATTCGCTTTAATCTTAAAGTTTTAAAATTAAAAGCTTGATTTTCGGCCTCCTTAATCATTCGAAATTAAGAAGTATGATTTATAGATAAAAAAATATATATCAAATTGGCTGTGTCTAGTCGTCCTAAAAAATTAGGGGACTTGGAAAAGAATATGGGCGAGTCGTCCCGAATTCTTGGGACGACTAGCCAAGCGTATGAAAGATATTGGACTAGTCATCCCGCATTTCGGGACGACGAGACACTTCGTATTAAATTAAATTATTTTAAATTATACACATAAAAAATTAAAGAATTTTCAATTGCAAATCTTAAAAATTGAAGAATCTTTCTTTGTAAATTTCCGAAATGGAAGTATATAAAAAAAATTCAAACTTACATTACTTTAAACTATAAACATTATAAACTATAGAATTTGTGAAAATTCACAATAAAAAATTAGTCAAGTTTGACGTTTAAAAATGCTGCAATTTTTATGATTCACATTTTAAATTTCTTTAATTTAGAAGATTTAAAATTGAAAATTCTTGACTTTTTCTAAACTTTCAAACTGAACTATTTAAAAGAAAGCGTTAAAAATCACATCTTTCTATGGATGTGAAAAGACATCTAAAGGTGTTCTAAATCTTCAATTGCAAATTTTCAAGATAGACCTTTTTCACAAAGATGTTTAAAATTTCATTATTTTAAAGTATAAAACTTTCAAAATTAAACAAGTTGTTGAATTTACGGTTGTAAGTATCTTCAAAATGTTAGAATGTGGAAAGCGAAAAACATAAAAATACTTGTAATTCCAAAATCACTCAGAAATTTATTTGTTTTAAATAAAAAGAAACCGTTTCTAAATGACCTGAGCATTTTCAAAAAAGATTACGATCTGAGCCCTATAAACATGAAAAGTATTGAATAATTTGGGAAGTAGTAGTAATTTCTAAAATTGTACAAAAGACGTTGTCTTTATGAATATTTTTTTACAAGATGATGGAAAATATAAAAATACTTTTCTAATTATACCGATATTTAAGCCCTTATAACTTTATTACAATCTTTTATTCTGATTACTAAACTTTGATGTTATTCTAGAATGCATCAGATCGTAAAATTTTCCCGAACACCTCCCCCCCCCTTAAGTTATTAGGTACTCTATGGATGGCTTCCAGGTAGAAAAAAGTAAAATTCGTGTGTGTGTGTCCAAAAAGTAAAGCTTAAATATGACTTCAGGGGTTTTTGAATTATGTAAGCACGAAATTACGCACCAGTCAAATTATTGCACCTCACTTCCTGAATTCGTAATACGTCGTTAAAAGCCCGGGCATGAGAAATTTAATGTGTGACATTTTATGATTCTTGTCAGAATATAAAAATGAATTTTCAATTTATGTTTCGCTTGAATTTTTCAATAAATTTCAATTTCTTAATTTTGTATTTATAAATTATGTGTCAAAATTTGCTGGGTTCAATGTTATGAATGTTTATTCTTAGAATCAGTATAAATGGAAAATGCAGAATAACAAAGGTTGAAAAATAAATGTTAATGAACAATTTAATCTATAGTTTTAATTAAATTAATGTGTACTGAATAAAATTGAAAAAAAGGAAAATTGTGCAATTATGCCAAAAGGAAAAAAATTTAATCTAGTTTCTATGTAAATTGTGTATAAATGAGAAATAATATCATTGGGTGTTAAGAAAATGTTAGTAAATGAATTTAACTAGAAAATGGATGCAGAGTTCTTCTGTTTAAAAAATTCATCAGCGATAAAAGAAGTGAGAGAAACAAATGAATCCTTTTTAATTGAAAAAGTTCATTCACTGAGTTTGTCTGGCAATTATATGTACCTACTCTAGTTGAATACACTTATAGCTATGGGCTCGGCTGATGAAATGAAAGCAGTGTATAATGAAGAAAATCCAATTTTTCCATTTGCAGAGCGAAATGAGACCAGAATTATTTAAATGTTTATCCTTATTTCAGTAATTGAGGTGTATTATTAAGACCAACTTTGACGTCAGAGAGAATTTTAATCGTTTTTTAATGGATATTTATAAGTGTCTTTAAGGAAGGATAATTTAATTTATTATTTACGAAGGCATTTTCTAAGAAGATTATTTATTTGCTCTTGAAAGCCTTTAGCTGTCAAAGGTTTGAAAATTTAATTGTGTTCACTTTAATCTTATTGTAAGTAAACTATAATATTGTTGAAGAAAATTAATAATTTCTACGTGAAGACATTCACCTTATAAATCTTTCAAATCTTAATTATCTTTCCTTCATTCTACTTTTATAAGATTTTTTTATTTTAAGTATACTATTTAGGAATCTAGTAAACTATGAAATATTAAAGTCATAATAAGCCAATTTTTTAATTTTGAAACTCTTATACTTCCTGGTTTGAAGACTTTACAGTACTCAATTGGAAATCTTTCACTATTTATGGATTTCGCCTTTCATTTGAAAATCTCACAGAAATTAATTTTTAAATGGTAATTCTTCAAAATAAACTTAAATAAGATGTTTAAAATTTAGAGCTTGGAAGCTTGCCAATTTCTATATATGTCAAATCAAATTCAACAGATTTAAAATTGAATTTGTAATTTGTATTAGTTACATAATTCATTGAAGAAATCTAATCTAGGAATGAACATGATCTAATTCTTTGTACTTCAATATTTGTATAGTCACATTTTTCAATTATTATTAATTTTGGGACGTAAAAAATTGAATTTTTGTGATACTAAGAAAATAATTTTTGTATTTAAAGGGTAGCAGTACTGTACCAGATAAACAATAAAATAATAATTTTTTAAAATATCGAGAAAGCATTCTGTAAAATCTAAATCGCTATTTCAAAAAAAAAGTGGAATAATAAAATAAAAGAAAAATATTCTCCATGATGTTAAGTTTATAAATACGGATAAATAAAGATTCATGTAAAAAATTCAACCAATTCTGAAAAATCCACCCATAATTTTGAAATTGGAATTTCATGGGTTTTCAAAATCTGTTTTCGATAGAAACTAAAAATAAAGTTTGTAATGCTTCGCAAAAATAAGAACTCACTTCTGAGGTATAAGGATGCTGAATGAGAATGAAAAATGTTCGATACAAAAAAAATTATTGTTTCGAGAAAAACTAAATTGAAGATCGCGATATCTCAGTATGACACATTATTTCTGTGCGAAAAATCCGAAAAAAATTAGAAAATATTTTTTTGAAGAAATGGTAATAATTTCAAAAAATACCAAGGCTAAAAGGTTGAAAAATTATAACTACATTAAAATTCTATGTAAATATATATTTTTTTAATTATGACCTTAGCAAATAATATTTCGAATAAATATTTTTACCACAATGTGTATTTGGGTGATAGCAAAAAAGTTAACCATTCTAAACAAAGAGATTTTGGAATACTAAAAATTTCCAAACCGCTTTAAATACATTTTTAACATCAAGGGTAACCCAAGAGATTATAAACTATGATGAAATAAAAAAAAATTTTAAATCTTTAAAAAATACACGTGATATATCAATTTAGAGTAAGCGACCTCAAATAACCCCTTATAAAAAACTGTATACAAAGATGTACACATTTTTAACATTTGCCTACCATATTGGATCCGGCTATTTTGAATTTTCAAAGGTTGACATCAAATTCGAAGTCAGCGATACCATTACCCCCTTTATAACGAGTTTCACACAATTAAAATTTTTAAATTTCGGTTGCCATATTGTATTCGCCATTCCAATTTTTTAAATTTTTACATCACATTCGAAGTCACGGACCGCAAAAACTCCCTTATACCAAGTCTCATACAAATGTTTAGAATTTTTTAAATTTTTTGTCCAGTATTGAATACGCTATTTAAATTTTGTAATATTAACATCAAATTTGAACTTAACGACCTCAAAAAGCCTTTTATACTAGGTGTCATAAAAATATGTAGAAAAATTGAATTTTTGGTCAGGTACGTCAAAAACTCCATTATATTGAGTTTTATACATATATGTGAAAATTTTGAAATTTTTTCTTATACTTTTAATTTTGTGATGTTGCCATCGAATTTGAAGTTGGGGACGCCAAAAACTTCTGTATATCATGTTTCATACAAATATGTCAACATTTTTAAATTTTCCCTGTCTTTTTGAATTCTTAAATTTGGCAACAAATTCGGTATCAGCGACCGGAAAAATCAAATTATATCAAGTTTCATACAAATATTAAAACATTTGGGAATTATGGCTGCTATATTGGTTCCGCCATTTTCAGTTTCTAAATTTTAACATCAAATCTAAAGTCAGTGACCTCAAAAAACCTCCTTTTACTAAGTTTTAAACAAATCCGTTAATTCTTTGATTTTTGCCACTTTGGGGGGTCTGCTGGCCTACTGTGAATTAGGACGAAAAAAACTCAAAGTCATTATGCATAACTCTAAATTTTAATTTCAATTGCGTAAAAAAAATCATTAAATTTTTTACCTTCAAGGAATGAACCTAAGTGGACGCACGCTTCAAAATTAAAGGGAATTTCATATAAGGTGAAAAACAAAAGGTTGGAATTATTCAATTTTGCCACTTTTTTAAAACAACGTATTTCAGAACAACATAAAATTTTTTCTTTCTTTTCATATTCATCGCAATAAATGTTAAAATAATAATACTCGAGACCAATAAGTACTACTATTTTCAAAATTTATTAATTTTTTCAATTTAATAATTAATTTTTAATTTATTATTAAATAATTCGTTGAATTAATTGTCGATTTATAAATGGTTTATTTTACAAGCAAGAAATAAATGTTTTTATCATTATTTTCTTCATAAACTCACCCCCAAAATATTCTTCTTATAATAAGAAGCCCTTGCTACTGTATGACACCGAATTGCTGTGTGATCTCTTTCAGGGTTTTGAATCGGTTATTTTTGTCAAATAAAAACACTTTATGTGTAATTGAATTTGCACATCATGAAGTATATTTAATAACTTCTAAATGTTAATAAATTTAAGTGGGAAAATTAAACTCTTTAATAATCAGATTAGTGAACAAACGGTTTTGTTGCAGGATGACATAAAAAATTGAGAACATTTAAAAAGTATGTAATACTCTGTAATTAAAATCGTAAACAAAAAAAAACTTTATTTTGGAATTTTGAAATTAATTTTACCTTGAGCTTTTCTTCAGAAGATATATTGAATAAATGTGAAAAATATGGTGAGGGACATATATCTTTAATTATCCAGGAACATGATACTGTCAACTTTTATTTTCACCCATAAATTCTTTTAGGTTCTAAAACGCTGAATAACTAAAATCCAAAAATCTACTGAAAGTAGAAAAATGAAATAATTAGTTGAAACAGGGTATTGATGTGTCAACAAGATGATACAAGAGAAATTGTTGCAGAATTTGAGAAGTTTTCAAAAAATACAAATTAATAAAAATCATAACTACTAAAAGGAATCATATGTAAATTCAGCACTTACATTTTTAGTAATTTTCGGAAAATTTTGACGCATTTAGGATACTAAAGTAACTGGAATTCACGAAATAAGGTTACTGAAAACGAAATTCAGCAACTTTTATAGTAAATCTATTGAATTTGTATTAACATTTAGAAACAATATCTAAAAATTACATTACATTAAGTTATCGTGACCGAAAGAAGTGCGTAGTTGCGAACTGTACAATCATCGCTTCTCGGTAGCGTTCAAAGCGGAAAAAGCATAGTAGTTCTGGTCATGGGCGGCAATGCACTGCAAAAGGTTATGTTGAATTATAACGATGCAGTAAACCTTTTTCCTCCGATATTGAATGATCTCAAGCTTAAAAAGGATTCGAAGTTTTCACGCGAAGAAAAAAATGAAAAAAGTGCTGAAATCTCGAGTAAAGTCAGCGACCTAGAAGCCCGATTGATGAGCGAAAAAATAAAATGCAATTGCAAAATTGCAATAAAATAGTTACAAGATACTGCGATCATCTGTCTTGTAAATGAACTTCTAAAAAGGCACGTCAGAGCCGGGAGTGACTAGCAGGCTAGCAGCAGTCTAGATAGGTTATATCTGTAGTTTTGAGTCGTTCTGCTGGTTCATTAATTTTAATAAAAATTTGCAATATATGCTTGTCTTAACGATATAAATTATAGTCAAATTATATGTAAGCGAAGTTTATGTGTAAATGAGTACGTATGTATTTAGGTTATATAATATACTCAATGAATCAAATGTCTTCATATTAACTTCACTCATATTTTCTCACTATTTATATTATGAGAACAAATATAGACTACATATTTTATACTAATTTTAATGAACTGAAAAAATTTGTAACCCTTCAAATTTTCAGTTACAGTAACTGAAATTTACTAAACTGTAACAGACTTTCTGAAACATGTGACTAAAGCTTTATGCAGTTGCCGTTGCTAAAATTTTTGTTCCTGTTTAAGAATGTTGAGAAACGGTTTCTGCATAAAGCTTTAGTGACGCGTTTCGGAAAATTCCTACAGAAATTTCTAACAATATTAAGACAAAACTATGAAAGCGAGAAAATAGAATTAAGAACGTTCACGAAAGAGACCGGAGACGCACGCTTCCGTTGAGAAATTAGAGGGGCATTGTTCCCGGGTGCAATCGAAATACGTTGTTTTATTTTTTTATTTTTTCGCGAAAGATAAACGTGACATGGGTGCACGTTCTAGTTTTTAATTGCGTATCAAGGAAATGCCTGCGCCTGGAGAGCGCTATTGCTCGACTGATTCTTCTCTACACCTACGCTATGTACGCGAGACGTTCTAAAACGCCGAGCCGACTTCTGCGAGTATTACTTCACCTGGTTCCCATAATAATATAAGAACATATGTGTAATGTGCTCCCCACCTGTCTACTTATTGCTTTTATGCCTTGTATGTGGGTGCACTTGCTTGCATACTATTACGTTAACTTGAGATGCTAAGTAAATATTCTCTACTTGGGTGTCTAGCGTCTACTGTCTACTATCTACCGACTGCATCAAAGTATGCACTAATCCTAATAATCCCGCTAATAGGTGCCTTGTTCTCGCGTCGACCAACATTTTCATTGCAGCAAGCTCATCTGGATTATAATCGTTGTGTACATTTTATTACTGTGAGACTTATTCAGAGGTAAATAAATCTTGTGTAGAAATTTGCACTCCTACGAAGACAAAGAGTTGTTATATTTCGTGCTAATTTTTAATTACACGGTTTCCTTTTAAAGTTTCCGCAGGACGTCTTCTAAATTATGGGCAGTAATAAAAATAGTATTTATTAATAATGAATTACTTCAATATAAGAGTATATGTATGTATAAAATCTATGTATAAAACTAAATGTATGCATGCATATATGTGTTCCGAATAGGCGTCCACACCCTTGTACCTATTGGATACAAATTTTGCAGGGTGTCATGAATTGTTCCTGTGATTTTTTTTCTTTTTGATACTCTTGAGGAGCTTGCGCATTTTTAACTTCATTAGGGTTTCACAGGAAACCCTTATAACCTCGTGCTAGGAATTAGGAAATCAAGGGATTAGAAGATTCCTATAATCGAACCTTTTCTTTCAGTCCAATTTTCTTTAGGGATTGCTCAAACTAAAGCTTGTGACATGTAAAATTAATATGTGAAATAAAATTTTCTATGTTATGGATTTCTTTATTATATCAGTGGTTAAAAATAGGAAGAATAAAAAAAAACTTGTTATTTAGACCCCTATGCTGGAAGATTTTCTTTAAGTCCGCTTTTTTCGGGGATGACCTGAATTGTAAATCTTGGCATGCCAAATTGAAATAGAAAATAAAATTTCTCTGTTATACTTTTCTTTTTTTGATATCAGTGGTTACATAAAAAGTAAAATGAGAAAAAGTTAGTAATTTAGACACATATGCTGGGAGCTTCTCTTTTACTCCGATTTTCTTCGGGAATAGCTCAAATTAAAGCTCTTGACATGGAAAATTAAGATAAGCAACCAAATTTGCTATGTTATAAATATATTTTTTTTATATCAGTGGTTAAATAATAAGAAAAATAAAGAGCATTGGCGATTTAAACCCTTTTGGCATGTGGAATTTAGATAAAATATAACATTTGCTATTTTATGGTTTTCTCTTAGAAATTAGAAAAATTGGTGAAATTTGGTTATATAGAACCCGATGTTGGACGCTTTTTATTCAGTCTGATTCCCTTCGGGGATGGCGTAAATTGAATCATGTAGAATTGAGATAAAAAGTAAAATTTGCTCTATCACATTTTTGTTCTTTATATTACGGGTTAAATTATAAGAGAAATAAGAAAACAAAGAAAAATTTGTCTGATATTTTTTTACACAGGGTGTCCAAAAAGTAACGAAACACCTATATAATTTTCTAGGTAAAATATTTGTTCAAAAAGCCAAGGTCATTCTTGCAGTAACTTTTAACTAGGAATCCAGTAGTGACCTTGAATTTGACCTTGAGCTTGACCTTCGAATTATTTCAAGGTCAACTTTGTTTTTTTTAATGGGTTAAAGTTCATCCTTGACCCATGACCTGAGTACATTGTTGAACGTAAAATTTCCCGCTCTTTCTATTCCCGTTGTCGAAAAATAGGGGTTCTTGATTAAAAAAACGAAGTTGACCTTGAAAAAACCTTGAAAATCAATCTCAAGGTCAAATTCAAGGTCACCAATGGTTTCCTCGTTAAAAGTTACTCTAATAATGACCTTGGCTTTTTGAAAAAATATTTTACCTGGAAAATTTTGTAAGTGTTTCGTTACTTTTTGGACTATATTGAACGTGTTGGAAAAATAGAAAAATATTATAATAATGTTGTAAAACAACACCAAGTACATTTTTGCTACTATAAAACATAAATAAAAAAATATAAGAGAAAGTCATGTAATTAGGGAGAGGAGGGTACTTAAGCACATCTAAAACGAAAAGTGAATTCAAAAGAAAAATGTACAACCCTTAATAATGGAAATATCCAAAGAAAATTTTTTTTCTGTGTGTAAATAGAAAGCTTTTAATTGAAAAATTGAGAGGTATTATTGGCGTGTACTACTCCTACTACGGCTGTTCTATTTTATGTCTCTTGTAATTAATTGAATTACACAACATACATTTAAATAACATAGCCCACTTGTAATAAGTTACTTTAATTTCAAGCAAATTTATAGTTAACACATGGCGTAAATAAATGACTCTAACCAGCATATAACCTGACATGCGATTCGCACTGTTTTTCCACTGTTTTGTAAAAAATTGCATGAGATTTAACGTCTGTAACGAATTACTTGCTCGCGGATCGTGTATTAATTAAATACTTTTCGCATGAAAAAATTGAGTAATTGTGAATTTTATATCAATTACACATTAAGCCAAAATTTCCACGATATAAATATGTTCGTGAGCCTAACGATTATAGTTTGTTTTTTGTAAAAAAAATGCTGATGTACCGATTCGAAAATGCACAAGTAATGCAGTTCAAATTGTATAGCTTTGGGACTTCAAACTTTACGTATTCTGTGTAAAAATGTTTAAACAAAATTAGTAAATTTGTAATGTCTGATTTCCGAATTATATATAATTCTTCTACTTATAGTTTATTAATTGTAAATAAAAATTCATAAACTAAAATCAATTCAAATAAAGATTTAAAAAATTTAACAGTATCTGACTGATGCTGAAGACTTGCAGAATGGAAACTCTAAGTCTTTTTAAAATAAAAGACATTTTCAATTCTTAAATCAGAAGCTTCTGCAGTTTAAAACTTATTTATTTCTAATCATGAGTTTTTCAGAATTCAATAATTTTTTATTTTGCAACTTAAATTGAAATGATTGAATAATGAGAATTCTAAGTGAAAAGTTGTTTTGAGATTCTTTAGTTCTTAAAATGTCAAATGTGTGTAATCTTTTGTCAATACAAAAAGGATAAATTCCATTCATTTTTGGGAAAATTTAAAGATAAATTTAAACTTGAAAAATGATTAGAATTACAGCTCAAGCGAATTTAAACGGTTTAAATGTCTTTAATTTATTTTGAATACCTTTGAAGTAATGGACTTTAAATTTGCATATTTTAATATTTAATAAAATAGAAAATTTCACAACATATAATGCTTTAAATAATCTAATAACTGCAGCATGTTTTATCACATGCTGATACAAAATTTTGTATCGTAGCCTGGCATAATCGAAACCTGATTATAAATATAGAACCCAAAATTTACTTTTAACACCCCTACAATTCCTTGGTAAAAATATTCTCCTAACTTTCTCTTATATATTAAGAATTACATCAACCATCTTATTTAATGATGCTAAGATATAAATGCGCATGAAATCGAAGGGCAAATTGGAATTTGTTGTACGCTTAACTGTGATATAAAAAAGGAGAATCTGAAAACTGAATATAAATTCGAAAATATGGAACAAGATCGAATCATAGAATTGATAGAAAGTCGATATTGAAAGAGTTCTTGTAGATTCAAATGCCACCCGCCTGATACTCACCACCCTCTGCTCAGCAGGAGGCAAGAAAGAAGGGTGTAGTGGATGGGGGGATAAAACGGGTCCCTCTGTTTGATCCGCAAACACTGTAATTACCTAGAATATTATATTAGGTACGCCGACGTGAATCGGGGCGATGGTGGCACAGAAATAGGGTGGCGAAAAATTCACCCCCTGCCCCTAACAATCTTCTGGGACACAAAGTATAGTAAAATAATCATTTATTTTGCTTTAGGAATTCCTGCCATTGACAGATACTTGCGCCTTCAAATCTATATCCTTTTAATTAGGAAATTTTGAATTTAATCGTTTTTAAATTATAGCAATTTAACATTTTACAAATATTTTAATTCACAAGTAGTCAAATTTCACCGATATCTAATGGATCCATTATTTTAATTTAAACAAATTTATAAATGTTGTGACCAGAATACTTGGATATAATTATACATAATAATGTTTAAATTAAATCATTCACTTGATTTGACGTCTCATAAAATTCTGTTTTCACTTGCAGTTGTTGCAATTGAGAGCGATATAACAATAATTTTTATCTGACTTTAAGATCATTTAAAATTAGATGCCGTTAAAGAATTAGAAAAAAATTTTATTATGATTGTTGCCCCATATTGAAATTTCAAGTTGGATTTTTTTTAATTATCGGCATTTCTAGAACCGAAAATTAAACTTAATAAAACTTGAAGCTATTAGAGATAATAATGATTATATAATTTCAAAATTTACCAAAAAAAAGTCAAAAACTTTGTTAATTTCATTTTCCGTGAAAAAACTACCTTTTAATTTTTTTATTGTAGATCAAAGAATTCCCTATGCATTTTTTATCCATATTCAAACAAGAATTAAAAGTTTGGCATTTCACGGAAAATAACATACAAATTTTTTTAATTTTTTTGGGGGAAAAATATCGAAATTTTTCATTGAAAGTTTTGGCTTTTCAAATTGTATAATTGTATCTTTAATACCTTTAAGCTTCATCAAAATTTCCTAACGGTTCCAAAAATGTTAATAATTAAATAGAGTCCAAACCGAAAATTCAATATGGCATAACTTTTATAATTTTGTAAACTTTCAAAAATCCTTTAGGTCTAAAATGTGTCTTATATATGGCACTATAATTTTTTCAATTTTTATTTAAATCAAAAGATCACTTTCAGATTTACTTGTAATATTTAAAAAAAAATGAATCAACGCTTTCATTTTTATAGTTCACAATTAAATAATTTCCGATTGCAAATCTAAAAAATTGGTTGAATCTTTATTGTTAATCTTCAAAATCGAACAATTCAAAAAAAGCATTTAAAATTGTATTCTTTTATATTGAAGAAATTAAATATTGAAGAGTCTTCAATGGCAAATATTCAGAATTAGAGAATTTTGAATTGCTAATTGTTAAAATTGAACATTTTTAATCGCGCATTGTTGAAAATTGAAGAATTTTCAACATTAAATTTTCGAATTTTAATTATTTAAAAAAAAACAGTATTTGACACGTTACCAGTCGAAAGTAACCTGTCAACATTACCGTTGCTTTTTGAAAAATTGCAAGACGTTACCGTTATGAATAAGCAGAAAAAAAACGAGAAAATTTTTTTTTTCAAATTATTATCATTTTATAAGAATGACTGAAATAAACCATTACTTTTATGTGGCGTATCAGTCCTTTTTCCACAAAATAAATAAAATGTCTGTTTGCTTCTTTCTTTTGTAAGCATTGATCAAACAATTAAAAGTCTTTTCAGTTTTAGAGAACGTTTTTTTAATTATTTTTCTAATTATATTTTTGATATGGTTACTTTTATCGATTTGCAATTGTTATCTAAGCTCTGTAAATATATTTTTAAATTGAATGAAACACATGCAAGTGATGAAAAATTTTAACAACAATATTTTTTTTCAGTTCTTGAATGTATATTATTTTTAAAATCCCAAATTAGGAAATGTCAGTCCTAATTGAAAGCAGAAGATATACTCCGATTTTTTAAAATAATTCGATTTGATTTCTTCTTCAAAAGAACGTTTTCATACTATTAGAATATTTTAGTAAATAAATATTTGTATTTTTTTCACATTTGGATGTTAGTCCGATGTATAAAAATATACTACTATGATGAAAATATGTCGTCTGATTCGTTATTGTGACATATGATTAAACTATTAAAAATGTTCCAAAAACGTACATTTTTTTAAATCGAGAATTTATAATTATAATAATGCATCGAAATGACAGCTTTTTATTATTTAAATCTTATGCAGAAAATTGATAAATTTGTAATTATATATTTTTTTTTCAAATGGAGAATTTTCACTTGTAAATCTTGAAAATGACAGATTTTCATAATTTAAATCTTTAAAACTGAAAAGTTTAAAATTTTGACAATTCAAAATTAGAAATTTTGCAATTTTTCAGTTTTACAATTAAACATTATCCAAATATAAAGTTTTATAATTACAAGGTCTGTAATTTTGATGCTTTAAATTTGAAGTTTCTTTAATTGGGAAGATTGAAAATTGAAAACTCGATTTTTGATTTCTTAAGTCATCAAAATTATCCAGATTTGAGCATTGTTATTATTTATACGTATTAAAAATTAAAGAGTTTTCAATTATAAATCTGTAAAATTAAAGAATTTTATATTGTAAATCTTTGTATAAGGGAACTATACGAAAAAAAAAATGTTCTAAATTACAAAATTTTAAAATATAGTTATTAAAAATTGAATAGTTTGTAATTCTATATTTTTTAAGAATTTTTAATTGTAACTTTAAAATTGCAAAATTTTTAAATTTTAAATCTTTAAAATTTAGGGGTTTCTAATTTTTTAAATTTGCAATTAGCAATTATGCAAGTTTTAAGTTTTGCAATCAAAGCAGATATGATTTTGATTTATATTCGAAATGTGATAAATTTGAAAGATTTAAAATTGAAAACTTGACTTTTAATCGTCAAAATCATCACAATTTTACCATTTTTAATTAAACGCACTTATATTATAATAATTATAATATATATTATATAATAATAATTATTATAATTATAGCGCTCAGCGCGCTGATTTTGCTTGTATACAATAACTAATTAAATATGAGAAGGAAACGAATCGCATCACAAAAAATGTCCTACGAAATCATTTCAAATTTAGGCAGTCACGTTCATTTTTTTACTTTTAAGCAATATTCCTTTCTTGATTGTTAAATTATTGAAGCGCAACCTATTTATAAATTAATCTCCTTAGGTCTATTATGTAAATTCCGCTTGAAAATATCATAGAACATATTAGTATTAAGATTAAGAAATTAAGTAACTAAAGAAACAATTGTAAAATCAACATTCAAAATTTCGTGAACGCTTATGAAACATTAACTCCTTGATTGAAAAGGAAAAGTAGTTCTGTGAAGTTGATATGATTACAAATTAATTAAGAAGGATTAGAGATCCAGAATTATTCATATTTACATTTCACTTCATCCTTGAGGAGGGAAACAAACTTGTAATCAGTAGAAAGAAATTCTTGAGTAGGTTCTTCTGAAGAAATCAGAGTAATTGACACTTTTTTCACATCCCTCTATATTTACATTCCTTCGGACTAAATTAGGAATTGCGATTATTAAGCAGTCCTAATCCTGATAATAATTTAAAAAAAATTAAAGTTAGTTCTAAATATTCTAGGCATAATAATTATTATAAACTTTTACATATTCTAAGGATCAGACTTAAATAGAATATAACATTTCAAGTAAATATTGCTATCAAACTGATTATTACCATAATTTAAGGCATGAAGATAAGTTTAAAAGTTAAAACATCGTTTTAAATCATAATAATCGATTAAGATTACACTTTTATATTTAAAACCCATAATCAAAGGTTTTAATTTAAAAATATGATTTATGTGTCGATTATTTTTGTAGAGGCATTGAACGTCCAAAATCGATTTCAATTTAAGAATATTTCTAAATTCATTTTAAGTTCATTTGTGTCCGCTTAGACACATGGAATTGTTTGAGGCTTCTCGCTCGATCACGGAAGTTAAGCAGCGTGTATCTCTGCTATTCTCGGATGAAGGCCGTCGTCCTACAATATAACAATAATCAAAACATTTCAAAGATTTTTAAATATATGAAGGTTCTTCCAAAATTTTAAAAGAATTTTTCAAGATCTCGGAATATTTAAAATGACTCCAACGAGTTCTCAATTTACTTTTCAGGAATTTGAAAAGATTTCTAAGAATTTTTTTTAAGAGCTTAGACATAAAAAATCTTCCGACGATCACTTACAAAAAAAGGACCAGCAAAACATGTGGCCCTGGATTCAGTCAAACATTCTGTGTCCTCGAGAACAGTTGAATTTCGTTTCGCTCTCGAAAAATAGAAAAATAAATTTCCCAGTAATCTGGACTACTTTTGTGCAATAATTTTTCAATTATGTTTCCGTATACGCACACTTTAATTTATTTCCAATCAAAAAGGAGTACACACGGACTTCCAAATGCTACTTACAATTTAGAAGAATTTTGAAATTTAGCGTCGAAATGGAATCAAAATGAAATAATTGAGACAAATTTTCACAAGATAAGTACATACTTACTATTAATTTTGGGGAGAAATGAAATTTCTGATTTTAAACTTTAGCTAATGTTGCACTTTTGATAATATCAGTCAAAATTGAAATATTTTGCTTATCGGAGGATGAGTCGCTTCATAGGGCGGGGGGGGGGGATATACACAGTGTTTCAAAATGGTTTTATTGAGAATTCGGCTTCTAGTTTAAGAATTCATTCGTAAATGCGTTTGTTGTTGTTTTTAAAAATAATGTAAGCTGATTTTAATAATTTTGAAGTAATTCAAAATATTTTCTAAGAATTTTTAACATTTTTGGGGCATTTAAAGTAATTTCAAGAAATTTACAATGTCAGATTTCGGGAAATATCCGAATTCATAGATGTTTCAGTATATCTTATAATCTCTCAATTTATGTGATGAGGGGAGCGTTAGAGGGGGGGATAAGCATTATTCCCACAATTTTTAAATATTTAAAGGAACTTTAGGCTGGTTTTTCATCATCTTAATAATTTAACAGTAGTTAAAATTATTTTCTAAGAAGCTTGAACATTTAAAGGGCATTTTCACGGATTCCAAGAAATTAAAAAATTTTAGATTTCGGGAAATATCCGATTTCATAGATTTTACACTAAATATAGACAATGTAGAGCTAAAAGGCGGATTAAACTATGGTCAGGAGTAGATAGTGAATCAAATGGTAAACAAGGGGTGGGTCTGATTATGAATAAGAGAGTAAGACTACATCTCAAGAAGCATAAATTCGTATCTCGCAGACTGTTGTGGGTTATAATGAACGTAGGAATCAGAAGATTATTTATCATAGCGTGCTACGCCTGAGTTAACGGCGATCCAAGCTATATTAAAGATGCCTTCTGGGACACCTTATATAATACAATAAGTACTTGCGATCATTGTGGAAGAATCATTATTTTGGGGACCCGAGAATAAATAATAATGGTGATAGATTAGTTAGCTTATGCTTAGAAAAGGGCTTATTTATCACAAATATTTGGTTTAGGCACAAAATAATCCACATATACACCTGACGTAAAGAAGATAGCCGCACTATAATTGACTTCGTTGTTGCAACTCTGATCATTATCTTCTAGTCTTAGAAATAAACTTAGGTCAGGGATGGAAGATAAAGAAAACAAAAAAAAACGAAACAAACGCAAATCGATATCATGAAAAGACAGAAACCGAAAGTGCAAATAAATTTTCAGAATAGGATGAACAAACACATAATTAAGACAACTTGGGAGGCGCTACTAATCAATAAATATATAGAAGGTGCATCTACTATGATCCAGGACGTGCTTGTTAGAAGTGCGACTGAAGTGTGTGGTACTGCGGTTGTAGGAAGAATACCCGGTGATGGTGATGGTAGGATGAAGTTGAAGCAGCCGCTAAAGAAAAAAAACGCATAAAAGAAGGCTAAACTCCACAGGACTTAGCGATGAGCAAAAAAATAGACTAGAAAATGATTACAGAGTCGGAAAGAGGAATGTAAAATTACTAGTCAAGGAAAGTAAAAACAAAATCAAAACAGAAGAGGAGAAGAAAATGCAAATCAATTTTGAAGGAAGCAAGAAACTGTTTTATAATTTGGTGATAATTAGTATAAAAGGAAGAAGAAATGCAGAGTTAGTCATCATGAAAAATAGCTAGGAAAAATGCTATATGACACAGACGGGATACTAGACGTTTTACGAGACTTTTTCAAAGAATTATCAGGTGATGAAGCTGTAGGGCAAAACAACTACGATATAGAACACGACATAAAACACTATACTTTAAAAAACCCAGTTGAGCGAGTCTCTGTCTCCGAGGTTAGGGATGTAATCAAAAACTTAAAGAATGGTAAGGCTGCTGGTGCAGGCGGTATCAACGCTGAAGTGCTTAAATACGGTGTTAACAAAATATTCTACAGACTGCGAATTGATAAATTTATGTATCGAGATAGGAAAAGTTCCTAATGACTGGAAAAAAGCGATCAGCGTACCAATATACAAAGAAAAGGGAGACAAAATCAACTGCAATAAATACAGAACTATCAGTTTATTAAGTAATGTAAGCTAAATATATTCAAAAATACTTATTCTTAGGGTAATGCAAATAAAAAAAGAAAAGATATGGGAAGTCCAAAATAAATTTATGGCAGGAAGGTCTTGTACGGATCAAATATTTATTTTAACCCTTTGAGTACACACCTGTTTTTTCAAACATGTCTCACACTCTGGGTCAATCTGACCCTGTTCACTTTTTGATCTTCTATAAGTTTACAACTGCAGAACCTTTTTACTTACCAAAATTTAGATGTACACTTTCAAGAATGCTAAAGCGATTTATAAGTATTGTAAGTGCCTTTAAAGTCCTTAACATACTTAAAAAAATGCATGAAAAATTTTTTTTGTTAAAAAATTGAATTTTACGAAAAAAATTATTATTTTTTAATTGTTAATATTTCAATCTAAAAATTAATATAGAAACTACTTCTCCTTAAAAAATTCTGCGTGGACCAAATTGACCCAGTGAGTACTCAAAGAGTTAAGACAGATCACAGAAAAAAGTTTGAGAGTAAAGAAAAAAGCCTTCTGTGCATTTGTTGACCTAGAAAAAACATTCGATAAGGTAGATAGAAGTAAACTTTAAGAAGTCCTAAAAGAGTACGGAGTCAATGGATGGCTTCTACAAGCAATAAAAACAATATATGCTTATAGCAAAGTGAGTGTAAGGGTAAATGGGAAACTAAGCGACTGGTTTGAGATTATGCAGGGTGTTAGGCAAGGATGCGCTATCTCCTCATGGCTTTTTATTATATTTAGGGACAAGTGTCTAAGAATGGCCCTCTTCGACTGAGATCGTGTAGATCTCCGGACAGTAAGAGTACGTAGGTTAGCATTCGCAGATGATAAGGTTGTAATGGCAGAGTCAGTTAAAGACTTGCAAAAGATGTTGAATAAACTAAATATAAGCATGAAGAACGTGGGCCTCAACATTAACGTAAATAAAACAATAGTTATAGTGTTTGAAAGCGAGAGTGAGAACACAATTTGCAACATTGTCCTAAAGGATGAGAGAATAGAACAAGTTGATAAGTATGTATGTGTATATCTTGGTAGCTTATTCACAAATGACGAAAAAATAGATGAAGAGCTAGATAGACGTATAAACGAGGGTAAGAAGGTTAAGAGTAGAGTAAGACCCATTATAAGAAGTAATAATATTTTAGATAAAGCTAAAAGGGCAATAAATAACTCCGTATTTATACAGACGGTGCTGTACTGTAGCAAGACTTGGACCTATAAAGAAAATGACAAGAGTAAAATTAACACGATTGGCGTGAAATTCTTGCACACGTGGCTCGGTAAAAAGCTAATGGACAAAGTGAATGATGAGATAATCCTCAAAGAATGTGGTCCGGAGGAAACACTAGTTGACATATGTGGAAGAAATGCGTTAAGATGGTTTGGGCATGTTGAGTGAATGAAAGATGGACGACTGACGACACAAGTGTATCAAGGTAAAGGAAATGGCAACTTGCCCAGCGGCAGATCGTGGAAAGAATGGTTAGAATGTCTGAATGAGACCCAAATTGGAAGAAACATAAGAAGCCACAGAAACACAAGAACTTGTATAAAAAAATGCATGAACGTGAAGGAAGCGAGAGAGTTTGTCCTAGACAGAAAAGTTTGGCGACAAATATTTTATAAGAAATGCATGAAGAAGATTGCTAGTAGAGTGAATAACGCCTGAAACAAAAGACCCTGGATACTAATGGGCCCGAGTAGGGAGCTTTACATGATGAATATGTGAGGCTCTTCACTTAGGGTGATCGCGAGGGAGATTGATCAGCAACCTGAGTCGAATCTGTGTTGCGGAACGAACGTGTTGTTTGAATAAGCAGGACGAGAATTCTAGATCAGTCT
>JAUELO010000135.1:11937965-11948143 GCA_032357855.1 Amphibolips quercusostensackenii
TGAATAGGATGAGAGTCTATGGGAAATGTAAGAGTGGCTGGAAAATCAATTACGAGATGAAGTACTTTCGTAACTCGTTACACATACCTGCTAGGAGTGTAAAATAGACTAAGATCCTCAAGCCTAATAGGAATATTCGCTTGATATTTACCTATTTATAAGCTAAAAGAAAAATAATCAGAGCAACTATTTTTTATTTTCATATCAGGCAAATGTATCTAAGAATTTGAAAATCATAAACAAAATGATGCTCATTCATTGATGAACTTAAAAACCGCTGCAAAGTATCTTAGAAGCGTTTAATATATAGTGTATTTTTAATTGTAATAATTTCATTAAACTGTGTGCTGTAGAGTGAGTCGAAAACCCAAAATTTTTTAAACTTGAAACTTCATAGTGCTTAATTTTTAAAAACCTTTTTTTAGACTCCTAAGGTTAAACTATGTCAGGATATGTCAAAAAAATGAAGTATTATTTTTAAATTTATTCATCTGTATCGGTTCTTCAATGGAATCATTAAGAATTCATGAACGTCGGGGACAAGTCTATACTTACGTCCCTTTAACCCACCTTATTTGCCTAATTAGTACCGCTACGTTATAAACTCTACTTTCGCTTTCTTCCTAATGATATCGTAAACATTTTAATTTCCGATTGATCTACACAGTTTAGTAAATTTGAGTAGATTCTAAAACCGAAGATAATTTCGATTTCTTTCCCATATACCTGTTTATGAAATATTAATATTAATCCTGATTTCGAGATACAAACATATTATCCTGAATTTAAATTATTTTAATTAAACTTCAACATTTGTAAATCACAAAGTTATGAATTTAAGATTTTTGTCCACAGAGCCTGAAATTTCCAACTACTAATTAGGCAAGCAAGCATTTTTACTTTTATAGAAATCTTTCCACTCCAGTAGTCACTTTCATCAAATAAAATTTTCCTCTAATAAATTTCCCACCATAGAAATGTCTAGGTTAAATATTTGATTTCATTAACCACATAATAACATTTCTAATTTCTTTTTCGTAATAAAAACACGTTCTTATTCGTGCATGGCATTCTTGAAAAGTTTTCGGAAGTTTCACAGATAAACATCAAGTATTGTAAAAAAATTATTGCATGATTATTTTTAGCCGCATTTCTAAATATTTCAAAGATGAAAAATAAAAAATAGAATTGCTATTAGTTTTGAAAACTAATTAGAATGATTAAAATAATTTATATAATTTTCAATAAATAATTCTCACAGGTCCAAACGAGGTCGTAACTTTTACCTACACAATTTTTAAATATTATTCAGCAGTTACTTTTCGTAAAGTTAGGTAGGTACTCAATAAAAATGAGCAAATCAATCTGGACCTAAAATTCTTTTTAGCTGAGAATTATTTTTTTTTCAATTATGTATGAAAGTTTATATTTTTTAACTTAAAAATTGAACTATTCAGTTAGAAATTAATCCGTTTTAGTTCAAAATTAAACTATTGAGTTAAAAATTCATGTAGTTTGCTTATAGTTTATCTTTTTTAGTAGTAAATTAATCTTCTTGGTCAAACAATAATTTTTTTGGTTGAATATCAAATCACTTTGTCGAATACTAAACTCTTTTGTTAAAAATTCATCTCTTGGGTTGAAAATTTAACTATTTTGCGAAAATTTAATTTTTTTGATAGAGAATTGATTTTCTTCCTGAAAGTGTAACTATTCATTTTTTTGTTGAAAATTGACATTTTGAATTAAATATTGATCTTTTTTAGACCGAAATTTAAATATTTGGTTAAACTTTCATATATTTTGTTGAATTTTTTTTTATTCGATTCTACTATTTTATATTTTAAATGAAAATCTTATTTTGTTGAAATATCAACTATTCATGTTTCGTTAAGAATTCACCTTTTTGGTTGAAAAATCAACTGCTTGGCTAACTATTAAACTACTTAGTACACATTTTTTTAAGTTAAAAATATATTGTTTAATTTAAAAACTCTACTATTTGGGTGCAAATTAACTTTTTGGTTGAAAATTCATATTTTCGGGTAGAAAATTACACTATTTTGTAGAACATTTTTCTTTTTGGCTTGAGAATTCAATACTACTTGGTGAAAAATTCAACTATTTATGTAGTTAATAATATATCTATTTTGGTTGGTAAATACTTTTTGTTTAACAGTTGAAATACTTTGACAAAAAATTGATTTTTTTTAAGATTCACCTTTTTGGTTGAAAATTGTACTATCTTGTTGCTGACATTCAAATTTTTAACCTAAAAGTTTAACTATTCAATTTTTGATTGTGATTTTGTCTTTTATGTGGTTAGAAATTTATGCATTTCAGTGAAAATTCATATTTTCGTCAAAAATTTATCTTTGTCGTGAAAAATTTATCTTTGTAGATTTGTAAGTAACTATTGGATTAAAAATTTAACTAATTTGTTGATATTTTAATTATTTTGTTAAAAACTCAGCTATTTTCTTGAAGTTATCTTTCTTGGTTCGCAAATTTAACTGTTTTGTTTAAAGTTTGTCCTTTTGAATTTAAAGTTTATTTTTTATGAACAAAAAGTCATCTTTCTTGATTAGAAATTAACTTTCATTATTTTAAAAATTCAACCTTCTTTGAAAAAATTCGTTTCTTGGCTTGAATTTTAATCGTTTTTGTTTGAGAATTCCACCATTTCGTTAAAAGTGCATCTTAATAGGTTAAGAATTAAACTGTTTAAATAGAAGTTCAACTACTTTGTTAAAAATCTAATTATCTTGTTGGAAACTTAACTATTTTCAAATCATTTTTTCTGTGTCAAAAATTGAACAGCTTTTTTATAAAGTCGTCCTTTCGGATTAAAAATTCATCTTTAATAGGTTGAAAAATAATTTTTCTGGGTTAAAAATTAAGTTTTTTGTTGAAAATTATGCTGTCTTCACAAAAATTCGTCTTGAATTTAAAACGTTTCATATTGAATTTATTATGGTATCAAAATTCGTTTTATTCAGAAGAATTTGTTTCCTTATTATTTCGCTATTTTTAGGACAAATCACCCTATTTTTCCTGCTGTGAGAGCATTTTAGACTATGAAGTATGATATTTCAATATTTTTAATTATTCTTGATTCATTACCGTGAAATCCGCATTTAGCCAGGAGCTACGTTACTGTCAGGTAGTTTATAGAGAACCCCGTTTTATCTAAGAAGAAAGGAAATTAAAAAAATTCCTTTTTAAGTTAATTTTCATTCTTTTTTGGAAGAATCTTCAAGAAAGGAAGAAGTAAAATGTCTTGCTTTATGACATTTAAGGTCAAAGGGCGTTTGTGAGATCGATTCGACACAGGCCATGGTCACCTCGATCCGCATATACTCCAACTACCTACAGACCTATCGTCGGGTCCCTCCTCTTCTCCTTGTCCTACACAGAAATCGATCGACGACCCTCTTTTGCCATCTTCCTCAAGAACTTTTACACCTTACCCGCAGGGAGAACAAAAATATTCCAACTTCCTTCTGACATCGAATCCAGTAATCGAACAACCATCTATGACGATAATAAACGGTATAAAGCACTTTCCATTTCACAGACAACAATTTTTCCAGCTGCTCAGACTACTGTCTGCTATTTAAAAATAATTATACATATTCGAATACTTTGGGATTTCTCGCTCCAGTTCAGCATTTTTCAAAAGGTAGACGAAATTCACAATTTTGGGTACGTTCAAGAAGTACATCACGCTATTCTGAAGACTTTTTTTACCCTTCTCTTCTTTGTCACAGATCATCACACAAAACTTGAACCCCCAGAATGACATCTCAAATTCGAGTGGGGGGGGGGGGGGGGGAATTCGAAGACAGGATTTTGTCTTCGATTTAATTTGATAGACGCCTGAAATAAAACACAAACATACAAAAATAATATTTCACTGACTAAAATGCTCACAGAAGAGGGGAAATAGGCTGACTTTTCACGAAAATAGAGAAATTAATTTTTTTAAATACAATTATTTTATATAGGTACCATGTTGAATTCAATATAAAACGTTAAAGATTTCAAGTCGAAATATATTATATATATACATATAAAGGATAAAACTTTAACAAAATCTTAAAAATTTTAAGCCAAATGAGGAATTTGTAAAATACAGTTGAATTTGTTATCCAAAAGGAAGAATTATCCATAAAACAAAATTTAAACAAAACAGTTAATTTTTCTACAGAAGAATCAAATTTTCACCAAATGGATCAATTTTTTGCAAAGCAATTGAAAAATATGATAGTTGATATTTTAAACAAAAAAGATTTTAATGTGAAACAAAAATACTCAAATTTAACTAAAAAGGCGAATTCTGAACAACAAATGTCATAGTTAATCCTTGAACTAAAAAAAAAATTAATTTAAAATAAAAACAGTTAAATTCCACCAAAAAAGACGAATTATCAAGCAAATACTTGTATCATCAGACAAAACGGATAAATTTTTAACCTAAGAGATGAATATTTGAACAAAAAATTGCATTTTTTAATAAAAAAGATTAAATTTCTACAAGATATAAATTTTGTAGAAAGGAGTTAAATTTTCAACTACGAAAGCTTTTTCAGTGGAGAGAAAAGAAAATTCAACCAAATTGTTGAATTGTTTAACAAAAAAGGGAACTTCTCTGAAAAAAGATGAATTTTTAATCGAGCATATGAATTTTTAACTAAAAAGTTAACTTTCAAATAAACTATTGAATTTTTAACAAAAAACGATCAATTTTCAGTCAAATATGGCATAGTTAAATTTGCAGTGGAAAAAATTGATTTTCAACAAAAAAATAACGAATTTACAAACAAATTATTCAGTTTTCAACTAAATCAATTTGCAAATTTGTAAATTTCAAATAAATTTTCAACTTATAAAACAAATTTTTTAACAAAGTAGTTGAAACTTCAACCAAGAAAATAAATGTTCAACAAAATAGTTTGACGTTCAACCAAGTAGTTGAATTTTCTACGAAAAAAGATGAATTAACAATGCAAAATTTTATAGTTAAATTTTCAACAAAAAGCGATCAATTGGAAGTCAAAAATAAGTTAAATTTTCTGTTGAGAAAAATGTGAAATGTGTCAATCTACGTTATCCCCCGCCCCCACCACCAGCTGTCAGAATGACATAGTTTTTGAACGGCTCTAAATTTTGGGAAATTTGTAGGGTCAATTCAGAGCTACGTTAACTCCACTGTTTTAACAGTGTATGAGAATTAATATTTTAATTAAGAAACTCAACTAACTTTCATATTTCAGAGATTATTAATGATTTTTTTAAACATTAAAATCTTCACTAGAAAAATGTTACTTTTTAACAGTTTTTACTAGACTTATATAGCTCATCAAAAGAGGCATGCACTAGCTCTATTACTAAAGGCAGTGCATTTTAGAAGGAAGTAAAAGGAAGGAAGTAAATTATAAAAATAAGGGTGAATTAGGCATCATTAAAGTTTCTTGGAAGCATAACATTTTACAAATAAAATAAAAATTCAGGCTGAAAGTTTCTGGGTCAAAAAATTAGTTCAGATACTTTAATTTTGGTAGCAATAGTAGAAGGAAAAAAATTGATGAGGATGTCACTCTAAACAGTTTAATTATTTAGGGAATTATATAATATGCCGTATAAATGCTCGGAATGTTATTTTGTATATGTATAGATTATTATTGAGACCGTGGAAATAATTCTACAGGCGAGAGGATTTGAACCCTTGACATTGGCCATTCGAACAGCAACGCTTAATCCGCACGGCTACACTGTCGTCCGGAATTCTCATTGAATGTCTTACAGGTTAATATGCTTAATTTTTTTGTTCATATTTTAATGCTTACGATTTTTTTTTAAATATTCATGCATTGAAGAAATTCTTAAGGTAATTTATATGTCGCGGGCTTGTGATTTTTGATATGTCTTTCTCTTAAAAAAATAGAGACATTAGACCAAGTGAAACTAGAGGTTCTAGTCGAATGAAGTTATATAACATTCATAATTTACCAAATATTTTCATGGTTACATTTGACCTTTAAGCCTCAACTAAATCATAAAATCGGTGCCTCAAGAGTGTTAGGATTCGCAGATTTATGAACAAGTTCATACACTGATGAAGAATTTGATGCATAATTTACTGTGAACCTTTTAGAATTGTATAAAATTAAAAGAAATAACCAATAGCCGCATTTTTCCATAAAGCCCAAATTTGAAGGTTAAACATACTTTTACATATTGTAATACCAGATGAAGAAAATTTAGAGTTTTTTTATTACAAAAAAAAGTTTAGGTAATTAAAGCTTTTCTACTGAACATTTTAATTATAAACTGCACACCTTAAAGTTCAGACTTTACCAAGTGTGTTAAAACAAAAGCATTTTTTATAATGTCTTAAGTTTTTTGTATAGGGAAATACAATCTTCAACAGAAGAATAAATTGGTTAATATAATCTTGATAATGAATGTCGTGTTTACAGAACATTTTACTTATTGTTCCCTTCTGAGCTGTGTACACTGCAGTGTCTTCCGCTTCGGAAGAGAAAGAGAAAGTCAAATGCTCACGTAGTGTCATATAATTGATACACACGTTAACTTATTTATGGTGGTTGCACAAGGCATGTTGAGTAGACCTAAAAAAAAATGCAAATTTTACTACCGAAGTTACGTATATCGATCCTTTTTATATTAACATTTTTCATTCGGCTTAATGAGGCTCAATAAAATAAGTGCATCTTCAATCACAAATAAAACTAATAAATACATCATTCCATTTAAGAATATTTCTCTTCTTCATAAACTGAAAGCAGTTTATATTATATCATACGCGGGAAACATTGCATTAACAATTTATAATATACGAATATTATATAAAACAAGATTACTATGATTCCTATTTTAGACTGCACATTTTAATTACGTCAAAAAAATAATTTGAGAGGCATGGTTTTATTTTGCAGGAAAATTGTTATATTTTTTCACAGATTAATGTGGAAAGGATCTTAGAAAATTGGAAAGCTACATTAAGAATATTTAGTTTTCAATGATTTTTCATTCTTTTGAATCAGAGGAGAGTGTGGTATGGTGCTTGTGCGGGGCGTGGTGACAATTACGAATAACGCCCATGTGTTTTGATTGTTATATTAGTATTTTACGTAAAAAAGCTTTCTCTGTTTGGATGAGTAGTGGTTTGATGCAATTTCTGTTTCAAAATACGCGTCAGAAGAGTACTTATGTACCACCACTTTTGACGGAAGCTGATGAAAAAGTCTTTGACTGAAATTAAGCACTCACAGCATATTTTGAAATACTTAAAGCATTAAAAGGTTAAGTTTTAATGGGTGAAGTCTTTCATTAAACTTATGGTATGATAATTTGTTTCTCTAAACATTTCAAATATATTAGAATGAATTTATTCTTGTGCCGTCACATATGGGTCATGACGACGCGCCGAAGCGCGCCCATGTATTTCAGCAGGGAGTAAGAGATCATAACTGCTTTGGCCACATACTTCACTTTAATTATTAAGAAAACATTAAATTAGGGTTGAAAATGTGTGAAGTGATTTTTCTTCGTTACATTACACTTTCTAAAATCATTGTATCATATAATATTTTATTTTGCAATGTTCACATATTTTAAATAAACGATAGTAATGTGACGGTCACCGTACCCCAAGGTATGGAGTACGCTGGCTGAAATGCAACATCCATCAATTATGTCAATGTCGAATAATGACGTAATTAAAAAGCGCTATAGAGTCATAGCATATGTTCTGCGATAATCTAAGTTTCACCTTGAAAAATTATACACATCAAGATCACATTTCAATCATAAATTGTAGGGCATTCTAGTCAAAGCGCGGCACTGTACACCACTCTCCTCTACATAAAATGCTTTTAAACTTGTATAAGTTTCTTGAAATCATATAAATTCATCAAAATTCCCTAAATTATCCTTATTCCTTGAATTTGTGAAATTTTCAAAATTCTGAAAGTTCCCTGAATACCAAGGACATAAAAGTGCCCAGACGAAACAATTATATAAAAGAGGATAATTCAAAAAACTCTATAAATTTAAGGAATTCAGAAGGATTGAAGGAATTCAAGAAAATCTATAAAATCAAGTAATTCGAAGTATCCACAAGATTTGAAGGGATTGAAGGGATTCAGGGAATAAAGAGAATTTAAGTAATGTCAGGAACTTTAAAATTTAAGGAATCCCGAATATTCCAAATATACAAAGATTTAAGAGAATTCTGAGTATTTGAGTAACTGAGAAGAATTAAAGGAATTCAAGAAATTCTATGAAACCAAGGAATTCAAAAAATTCACAATATTCGAAGGAATTCAGGGGATTTATAGAATTCGAATAATGCCAAAAACTTAGGATATTCAAGAAATTTAGAAAATTTATAATATACAAGGATTTTATAGAATTCTGAGCATTTAAAAATTCAAGAAATTCAGTATATTCAAGCATTATAGAAAATTTAAAAATTTGCATAGCATTTAGAGAATTATAGGAATTTAAAGAATTTAGAATATTAACAAAATTCATAAGAATTTAAGGAATTCAGAAGATTTAGAGAATTAAAAGAATTTGAGTCATTCAGAATATTTATGAAAATTTTTTATTTTAAAGGCTATAAACTTGATATTGTACCGTTTTTTATCAATCAAAATTCAGAAATGTTTAATTTTAAACACTCTAAATCTGTAAATGGTTCATTCTTAATTTGTAGAATCGAATAAATTTCAGTTTTAAATACTTAGTAGTAAAATTATTTAAAACGGCAAGTCTATAAGAACAAAATTTTCTTCATTTTTATAGCCTCTAAATCTTTGAAAGTGTAAAAAATGATGTATTCCTCATTTACAAGTTGTTTATTATCGGCGATTATGAATTGGGATTTATTCAATTATTTAAAGTTTTTGGTTTTAAATTGCTCAATTTCACAAGTTTTTCTAAGCAATTGTGGACATTTTAACTTGAAATTAATTATTTAACAAATAATTCGTTTTAACCATTTTCTTTTAGTATGAACTATATTTAGTTTCAAATTATACAATTTTGAAAAATAAAAAAAGAGACCAAACCATTCTCAATGTTTTAATATATGATTGTAATTTAAGATTGTTTACTTTTAAAGGCTTACTTAAAATGGGGAAAGTCATAAAACTTTTATAATATTTGAAATCATTCTAAGTTTTTTATATAATAAAGTAAGAAGGTTAAAGACTGAACCTAGTAGCAGAAGTCAAAAATTTCGAAGCCTTCTCCTTTATTGCATGTATTTGAGGTAATGAAAAAATGAAGAACTTATTGACTAAAAAGGAAATTAAAGAAACATAGTAAGTAAAGCGTCAAATATATTTATTTCCGAAATATTAGTTTCCGCTTATTAATTTCATTTTTTTGTACTATTTCAAAGATTTAAAATTTATCCTAAAGAATTTCATATTTTTCAAATTTAACATTATTTCCCTTCACGCTTATCTGAAAAAGGATATAATAATGTATTAGTTGGGAGAACATGTAGATTATTAATAATCCTGTACAATTTAAGTAAAAGGTGTTAAGCTTATAAATTATAAACATCTTCTTATGATTTTGACTCTAATTTTGCAAACACCTTCAGTTTGGCCTGAAGGAATATATAATTCAATTGAATAATCAATATGAGATTAAAAATGAGCCATGAAGAAGGAATAAAAAATTGAGTAAAAAAGCATCAAATGAAGCTGAAATGGAGAGTTCAGTACCACGGTCCATTTGCGGTCTGGATGAAGTCTCCGATTCAAAGCCGGAGGCCATGATAATATCGTAAAAAATATGATATAAGCCAAAAAGACGTTAATATCGAAAGTTACTACAGGTCACTCGGATATCCAGGTGTTCTTAACTGATGACTTGAGTTTGAGAAAAATATTTCGAAAGGAGAAAATACTAATATTACATGTACTAATGCTGTTTTTGTAAGAGTTGCCAAAACATGATGTGAATTTAATTCGGAATAAAATCTTTACCGTAAAAGAAATTTACTAATATTTTAACTTCAAAAGTCAGAGGCAAGAGTCTGCTGAAATTCTTTAGTGGGTATAAATTATGAGGAGAAAAGTGGAAGTGAATTTTATAGATTGTACTATTATGCGTGACTTGATTTCTTTGATGTC
>JAUELO010000135.1:11954264-11967323 GCA_032357855.1 Amphibolips quercusostensackenii
CGAGTTTCAATCGAAAGAAGTGAGGAGCCTTGACTTTTGGCCCCGACTGTAGTTTTTTAAGTTTTCTCCTATTACGCACCTTCCCTTCTTTAAAAAAATGTACAGATATTTCGTATAAAATTTAAAAAGATACTCTGTAGTCCCTAGGCAATTTTCAAATTATGGAACATATTTTGTCCAACTCGTAAATTTCAGGATTAATCTTATTCTTTGGATTTAATGTAATTGGCGTGGGATGCTGCGATGTGCGAGGCGGTGAACGACAGATAGAGGTGAAAGTCGATTAGTCGATTAGAGGTCGTCTGGGTGAGGAAGATTGAAATTACGAGATCAGCTACCGAAGATAGACTCTGCACTGATATGATGAAAGTGTGTCGGATTTTATGGATGTTTAGCGTTCGATGAACTGCGAACTTTGACACTGAAAGCAAATATTCCATGATTTGAGAAATCCGATTACATTTTTTAAACCGAATTTTATTTTGATGAAAAAATATTAGAAATCAGGATCGAGAAGAGCTTAATCAAAGATTTGATTGTGTTTTAATTGGTTGCGCTGTGTATCTAACTGAAATGCTTTGTGGTACTTCCCTTTCTATAAAAATAAAACCTATATATATAGAGTTTTATTTAGCTTCCTATCTACATCTAGGTCATTAACGACAAAAAAAGTCCTCTTTATTTTTATTTATACTAAAGAAAAACTCTGTATATTTATGATTATTTATATCGCCACGGGGAATGCCTTCTGGGATAAGCCACGATTATATTAAGTAATTTATTCAAATATTTTCAGCCATGTTTTATTTAATACAATTCATTTACTCACTACCACAGGCACCTGAATTATCATTCCTTTTTTATATAAGAAAAAATATGTTATTTATATAAGAAAAAGTATGTTATTTATTTGTGTATGTGTGTGTGTGTGTAGCCTCGTCCATGTTCAGTAATTTATTTAAATGTTTTCAGCCATTTTTTATTTGTTTCAAAAAACTGTTTTTTTCACTACGAATTGTTCTCTAATTTGATATAGTTTTTTTTATTCTCAAGTTATTTTTCGTTAAATGGAAACAATTATGTTGAAAAAGCGTTTTTTTGTAATCTAAAATAAATGCTTATGATTAGGATATTTCTTGTTTTGGATACTGACCATTTTGAAGATATTTACGATAAAGAGTTTGTCAAATTCTTTAATTTTTAATGTTTATACTTTATAGTTTAAAATAATGAACTTTTGAGCATATCTTCCAAATAGGTCTATCTTAAAGATTTCAAATGTAAATCATCAAGTTTTACAATTTTGAAGTGTTACAATTTAAAATTCTTAAATTATGAAAATATGGAATTAAATGGTTCAATTTTGAAGATTTAAAATTGAAATTGATTCAATTTTATAGATTTGCAATTGAAAATCCTTTAAGCGTGAACAGTAAAAATGACAGCGTCCATATCTGTCTATACAATTGAATACATTTCAATTTTAAATCTTGAAAATTGAAATTTAAAAAAGTTCAAAATTACATACATACTTTTAAAATATATAATAAGCCTTGAAAGTTGACAAATTATCAATTCTATGTTGTCAAAACTCAAGAATTTTTAATTGTAACTCTTTAAAATTATAGAACTTTCAATTGTAAATCTTCAAAATTAGAGTTTTTAATTTTTTTAATTATGTACAATTGAACATTCTGTAATTTTGATGCTTTTCATTTGAAAATTTGTTAATTTGAAAAATTTAGAATATTGAAAGCTCTTGACTTATGATCTTCAAAATCATCGAAATTTATGAATTTGGTTTTACATATCTTCAAAATTGAAGAATTAGTCATTAAAAATCTTAAAAATTAAAGAATTTCCCGGTATGAATCTTCTAAATTGAACTATATATATATTGTTTTGAATACCTTTATAATAAAATATTTGAAATTTAAAAATGGTTAATTTTTTATTTTCATAATTCAAGAATTCTAAATTGTAACTCTTCAAAATTGAACAACTTGATGATTTACATTTGAAATCTTCAAGATAGACCCATTTCAAAAATATGTTCAAAAGTTAATGATTTCAAACTATGAAGTATAAACATTCAAAATTAAACAATTTGGCAAACTTTTCATCGTAAATATCTTCAAAATGGATCGGTATTAAAAATGAGAAAAATCAGAATCAGAATCGTTTGTTTTTAATTGAAAAAACGTTTCTTTAAAATATTTCTTTCCATTAAAGCAAAAATTACTTCAAACTAAAGAAAATTATTTAAAATTACAGAAAAATTTCGATTGAAACAAAAAAAGACATTTTTTTGAAGCAAATAAATTTCTGTGAATCAAGAGAAATTTCTGTGAATCAAAAAAGAGTTTCTGTGACTGAGAGTCTATGAATATTCTTCTTTGATTAAAAGAAATCTTTATTAAATCAAAGAATCTTTTTCTGAGTATTTGTCTTTTAAGAACATCTAACTGCGATATAAAATCTTAAATTAACTTACTATTTTATTTCTTTGCTTCTAATTCCTGTTAGGATAAAAATGTGAATTTATGATCATTAATTACATTTTGCAGTACTTTAAATATCAGCATATATGTTATTATATTTGTTGATTCGTCAATGAAAATAATAAAAATGTTTGTGCTAGTTTTTTTAATGCTGTTTTTCACTAGTGCTATTTACTATAAAAACTTTTACTGTGAATAATTGTTGCACAAGTTAAATGTACACTTAAATAACATAAACGTTTTAAAAAACGATTGCGATCATACTAAATACTAATTAAAATGTAATAGTGGATGACGCATTCTAGGGGCATATTTAGTACATAGTGCAAAGTCAAAGCCACATAAAAAATATTAAATAAATTTGGAGGTAGTAGTAATTTCAAAAATTCTAAAAAAATTTCTTTTATGGTTATTTTTCGTCAGAATGATAGAAAAAAAAATTAAAATGCATTTTGGATTCATAGATTTTCTATAGGGTTGATTTATAAAAAATATTACGAATGACCCCTTATTTTTAGAATAGGTAATACACGATATTCTGAGTGCTGGTCATTTTATTTAATATGAGAACCTAGGATATTGATCTCGGATGAATAATTGAAAAGAGAGTTAAAGTGGAATAAACATAACTGGTTGCTCAAATTTGTTTTCGATTTGCGGTAAAAATATACTCTTCGAAGTGCCTTAGGTATCGATTTCAGGACTGAAATTGAAAAATATTTACTCAGTTCAGTAGCAGGTCCAATTTTATACAAAGAATTAAATATTTAGTGAAAAGTTATCTTTACAGCAGGTTTTTGGAAAGATTATTTTAGATTCTAATCTTGAATTTATATATCCGTTAAAAATTTAGGTGCGTGAGTAATTTTTTGCAACAAGTTAAAGGTTATAAATTAAAACCGAAAACTTTAAATCTTTATAATACAGTTTCTCTGAAGAGTAAAATCATTAAGAATGTCTCAAGGTCAGGTGTTCATGTTTCCTCTCTAGAATGGTTAAAATAAGAGTCTATCAATTGTCCGGCGTGGGTTAAATCAATAGGATAAAATGTTTCATTTTGAATATTTTACACATAAAGCAAAGGGATTACGAAAATCTGGTAATGTCAAGCGTTTTGCAAAATTCTATATGCATTACAAAGTCGTTTACCTTGAAGCATATATTAAACATTACATTATCTTGACAAAAATTCTGTTACGCGCTTCATGCATAAGCAATTCTAATGAAACTAAATCAAATCAGAAAATAATATATTCCATCCTTATTTTAAATCCTTAACATTTTTGTGAAATTAGTTTTACTAATATCTTGTATTTACTGCACACTTATCTACTAAGACATTTTTAATTGGTACATCAGTTCTCTTAATTAAAAAATGATAAGACTTTCCTTTCAAGGTAGAGAAAATGTTGAGAATATCACATTTTGAGCTGATGAACAAACCATAAATTAAGACACGATCTCTCTATATTCGTGAAAATGAAGATGGCTTCTGCCTATTTTTATTGCTGATTGATTTATCACTATCCGTAATCTATTGACCAGGGTTTACGACGGCTTTCAGATAATTACAGATACATGTAATTAATTAATTAGGATAATTGAAGTAGATTAAATTAGTAAATTAATGATTAATAAATAATTAATAATTTTCTGGACGCCATCGTAAAACTTTTGTCACTATCTTCATATATATAACATTACCAAATGTAAATCACACGAAGGATTTTCCATCTAATATGTTCTTTTGATACTAGTTCTAATTAATTATAATTAATTAATTAATTAGTCCGAATTCTTAATTCTGATATTCATAATCTTGTGTATTTATAAAATATACATTGCGTGTATGGGTTAACATAGAAAAATTGACAATATCATGTCCCTGGAATATTCTACGCTCATGTTTTGAAAAATAATTTTCTTAATTACAGGGTTTTATTAACCGTATTTTCTCCAGTAGTAAAATGTGTACCAATTATGTTTAATTCACTGTGTATCAAAATAAATTCTAATTAATGTGAGTAAATGTCATGCAGTAACGTCTCCTTTGAAAAGAAAGCTAATACCTAATTTTCAATACACATATTTTTTTAGAATTAATTAAAGAGTCCCTGAGTTTCTATTTCATCCGGTAACAGACCAGTTTTTTATTAATTTTCGGGTGTAAGTGTTTGATTTTTTTGTTCAGATTTATAATTACTTGAAGATAATCAAATTATAGATTTTAGAGAAAATCTTGTGCAATTTTAGAATGTTTTATGTAGTTTGCAGAACTCCTCTAATAATAGTTAAAAAATGTCAGTAAATTCAATATAAGTGACAAAAATTAATTTTTTAATCTGCATACAGTTCTTTAAAAATATCAGATTAGTACTTTCAATATTTTTGTGAATATTCAAAAATATAAAAAATAAATTTTAAAGGTATTTTGGGAAAAACTACATTCAACTATTAGAATTTAATTCCAACCTTCGATAAGGTTTCATTTATGATGTTTTAAAAGTGGAGATTTGTAAAAAATGTAGCTTTTTTAAATAGCTACTCACGTTGCTTTCTTACTAAGTTAATTTCAAAATTTTATTTTATTGTTGAAAAGCGTTGAATTCATTTGTAAAACAATAAATATACCATTTTTTAAATCATTCGCAACTTCCAATTTTAATAATAATATTTTTATTTATCAACAACTTTAGTTATACACAAGTAGACATGTAAAATTGAATACCAAATTTTTAAAATAATAACTTTAATGCATAGTTTGACATAAACATATATGCAAAATTTTAAACTTGTAATTTAAAAAATGATTTTTCACAAAAACGGCTCAGGTCAAGATTTCAAGTTAAATTTTAACATTTTTGTGAGAAGCATGGAACCATAATAAATAAGTGTATCACTTCCGTACATAACTTTAAAAATATATTTTTTCCTATTATGCGATATTATTTTTTATGTGCCTGTGATAGCGCTCATTTTGTACAACAAAAGCTGAAAATAGTGTAAAAAAGTTATTAAAAAAGTTTAGTATTTTTAAGCTTTGAAGATGTCAAAATAATTAACATTTACCAATTTTTGTTTTTATCAGTCACTCAACTTACAGAACTCAATCTTTAAACACTTCAATCAGGAAATTTGCAATTAACGACATTTTATGTAAAGAAAATTAATTTTCACAAATACTTTTAATATAAATTTAGTGCTAACGAATCACAAAAGTTAACGTGAACTTGCTTGTACAAAATTTTTTATCCTCAAAATAGCATTGTTTAGCAATTTTTGAAATCGTTGTTTTGGGTCTTTTAGGATACTAAAAAAAGTTTTAAACTGAAAGAAGGGTATTCTCTACAAAACTCATTAGTTAAACATTTTAATCAGTACATATAGACAGGGACATTTTCGTAAAGACAATTAAAAGCGACAACAATGCTTTCGAAATTTTTGTGACACACCTATTTTTTCCAGAAGAAATAGAACATTGTGCGCGCTATTTTTGCACTTATTACCCTTTCTTCAGAAAAAATCTACTAAGTGGAACAACTTTGTTAGAAATTAATTTTTTTTGGATGATAATCTATCATTTTAGTTCAAAAATCTTTTTTTTTTTGTTTAAAATTTAACTATTTTGTTAACCATACCATCTTTGTTTGAACATTAATCTTCTTCAGTTGAAAATTCAACTATTTGTTTGATAATTTTTGTATTATGTTGAAACTTTGTCTTTTGTGGTTGAATATTAATCTTCTTAGTAACTGATTTACCTTTCAGGATAAAAATTTAACTGCATATTAGTTCAAAAATTCCATTTAATATTATAATATTTGTTTAAAAATTCATGTATTTTGTTAAAAATTACTCTTTTTACAGAAAATTAATTTTTTTTGAACAACATTATTTTTATTTGGTTGAAAACTATTGCTTTTATTGACAGTTAGTTTTTCCCACTATAAATTCAACTGCGTTTCACCCCGAAAATTTTTTGTTAGAAATTTTATCTTTTTGGTAGAAAGTTTCTTTGTTTGGTTGAAAGTTAGTTGTTTCCTTAACATTTTTTCCTCAAGAACCTATTTCTTTAATCAAAAATTAAATTATTCTTTTTTTTGTTAAAAATTTAACTTTTTTAGTTTAAAATTCATCTATTTTGTTAAAATTTGTCTTTTTTCGGTACAAAATTACCCTTTGTGGTTGATTATTCCTTCAAAAATTATAATATTTGGTTAAAAATTCACGTACATTGTTAAAGATTATTCTTTTTTTCAGATAATCAGTTTCTTATCGAAAATTAATTTTCTTATCTAAATATTTAATTATTTCTCTTATTTCATCTTCTATCTCTTATTTACTCATTTTTCTAACTTAAAATCAAACTATTCTATTTTTGGTTGAAAATTTATCTTTTTAGTTGATAATTCATCTACTTTGTTGAAAATTTGTCTTTTTTATAGCAATACAACCTTTTTGGTTGAAAACTCAACTATAAGGTTGAAAATACGTTAAAAATTAAAATATTTGGTTGAAAATTCATGAATTATCGTAAAAATTATTATTTTTTGGTAGAAAATTAATCTCTTTGGTTAAAAACTTATTTCTCAAACTCAAAATTAAACTGTTCTATTTTTGGTTGAGAATTTACTTTTTTTAGTTTAAAAATAATTTATTTTGTTGAAAACTCTTTTTTTTATAGACAATGCATATTTTTGGGTTGTCAATTTAACTTTTTTTTCAAAAATTCGTCTTTATGACTTAAAAGCTCAACATTTTGCATGAGATTTTTTTTCTTTATTCACTGAAAAATCTTTCTGGGTTGAAAATTCAACTCTTCTGTTGAAAATTTGTTTTTTTTTTTAATTTAAAACTTTTTTCTGATAATTTGAAAAAAGTCGTGGAAATAGCAACTATTACACTTTTTGTTAAGAATTCATTTTTTTATCAAAAATTCATCATTCTGGTTAAAAATTTAATTATTTTGTTGCAGATTTCCTCTTTCTTTGTTAAAAATTATTTATTTTTACTAAAAATGTCAGAATAACATTTTTTGGTAATAAATTTTAATCAACTGAAACTCGATTCTTTATTATGTATGTGAATTTGGCAACATTCCTTCGAGTTTTCTAAATTACCTAATCGGCATTAAGGAAAAGCGACTATAGTAGTTTGGAAATTTTCGTGCCACACCTATTTTTTAGAAAAATACTATACTTTCGTAACAATAAATTAAACAACCACTGATTTCCATAATGCATGTTTATTTTTAATTTTTGTTATTTATAAAAATAGTAATGAAAATAAAATAAGAAATTTGGAATTTAGAATAAAGGTTCAGTGGTATTGATAACCTTAACTATTTTAACTTTTGTTATTTCTAAATTGATCTAAAAATTATTTTTCTGTTTAAATGTATACGTGAAAATGATATCAACCAATTATTAACAGGTACTTACATTTTTATTTCAAAAATAAGGTTCGTTAACCTCATCATCTAGCCTCGAACATTTGACAGATTTTCATATTTCACAATGATTTTTAGTTACTCTTGTTATAATAAAATTTATCATTAAAAATAATAACAATTTTCGAAAAAAAAACAAATTTAGCAATTGCAAATTGGAGTTTTCTAAATACATCTCAATTCCTTTGAAGATAATTAATTAAAACAATAACTAATGACACCCTACATCTCACCTGCAAAACACTTGACTAATAGATTAATCCAGACTAAAAAATTCTTTTAAATAATAAAAATTTTCTTGCGTAACTTTGTCATCCGGTAACACAAAAGTTATTTTTAACAAGTAAAATTAATTGTAGAAAGAACAGTAATCAAGATTTTCCTAATTTTTCAATTTAAAAATAATTTTTAATAACGAAGTTTCTCAGGGTCCCACTTTTTCGGGACAACTAGACGCAGCCTTTAAATGAATTTAAAGTAATATTTTATATTATTGTAATATTTCAAAACATGAAAATTATTACATATAATCTTAATGAATAAATATAAAACTTATTTACGTTTTATTAAGATTAAGTGATACAATTAGGTTCTAATGTAAAAATATAAATAAAATAGGTATTACTATAATAATCAAAACATTATATTAATTAAACAAAAACAAATTTTATATTATAACAAAGGTCGCGAAAAATTGTATTGTGGTAACTGTAAGCTTAGTTCATTGTATTATAAAAATAATAATAATAAAATTATCATTTTCACATTCAGAGGCTCGAAAAGCAGATCTAATTGATATCTGATCTTAAAAAATATTGTCAATGGTTCCTATCAAAATATTTCAATTAAATAAAGAAATTATATAATTGTAAAACCAAAGAGCGCTTCTTCATCGCACAAATAATTATTTTTAAAGTTATTATAATTTTATTATTATGAATAGAAAAAAATGTTTAATCTTATCTGACATCCTTTTTTTTCTATTTCATTCAAAATCGAACAATTCCTACTTTTTTCACACGTGTCAACATAAAATCATAATTAATTATGCACTGCTTTCACTGATCGATCGTCGAAGACGGCGAAAAGTCACGCGAGAGCATCTTCATGGGAGAAAGTACTTTGCTGAGGCCTCGGCAAATAAGCATCTAGTCAAAGCAACAGACACAGATTTCTGTTTAGATAGCAGGTTACAGGTAGTAACTTGCTACTCAGTAACATAAAGGCTGAAAGTCTCTCAAACATGTTGCAAGTGTCGAATTTCGTAAATTTATTCCCAGCGTGAAATTCAACTTTTAATTAAACATCTATTGCAAATGTAGAGAATGCATTATTATGTTAATTAAATATTCAAATGAATGATAAAATCTATTAATAGTGGTAAAAAATAGAAAAAACAGGAAACGAATTTATTAAATTAGACTTTATAGAAATTTGTGCTTCAATCCAGTTATTAGGAAATTTTAAAAGTGCTGGAGGTAATGGCTTGATAATAAAAACTTTACTTTTATAACCATGTTTATAAAACAGAAATTTTGTACAAAATAACGCTTTATACCTTCCTGGGACTAACATAAAGTGTCATAAATGTGGAGATAACACGAGAATACTATTATGAGATTTTTTTATTCAGAAAGTATCTCATAGAAATTTCCATTATGTTAAAGCATACAGAAATGAAATTCTGTTTATAATGAGCCTTAAAAATGTGCTAATCATCTCAAATTAAAGAATTCATAATATATATTAAACGAAGTATAATACAAATTTAAGATTAAATTATTACTAAAATATCCTAACGACGTATATTAGTTATCTCAAGCTCAAAAACGAGCCTTGTTAAAAATGTTCTTTTTTATATCTGATGTTATTTTTCTTGGTGTGCTGGTATTCATCAACACTATTAACACCTTAATACATTTTTAGACTAAAAAAATTTTCTTTTACCTCTGTTGGGGTTAGAACCCAGGTCTGCAGATTGCCGGTCTGGTGATCTTACCACCTAAGCTACTGAATGGTCGAGATTCATTTCTATTTTTAAAAATAGTTAAAAGTTATTTTAAAAATTCAGGAGAATACTTTTAAACCCAATCATAACTAATTTTTATAACTGAAGGTGAACTTTATAAAAACGTATCTCAGGTTAAAATCGTTTATTTAACTATAGTTATTTAGAGTTTTATATTCTTCATTTCTCTTCAAATAAAAGTTATAATTCTTATTTCAACACAATTTTGTTTGGGTTCATTGTTATTTATCAAAGGATTCTCAACACAAATCTATCTGGTATGTTTTTATTTTTAAAGCTTTATGCAGGAATTATACAACTTTCATGTTGATAAACAATATTTTTCTTAAATACATTTTTTAAAATAGAAACGTACCAAAGAGATCTGTAGATAACCTTTCAAGAAATAAAATGGAAATATTTTCTTTAATGTTTAGAAATAATTTTTAACAATTCAAAGGTTCACTTGAGAACTTATAGATCATGATCTTCTATTTGAATTATTTCGAAAATAGTACCATTCTCAATATCTGAATTCAAAAATTTTTAATATTTAGTTTTTCACGCTTAAAATTTAAAAAAATTGATATTTTTTGCAAGTCCTTAATTTGTCAGGATTCAATTTCTTACTTTTTAATGGTTTCAATTACAAATTTTTCACCTGAAATGTTTTTTTTCAGCACAGCTTTCCTTTTTTCGCAAATAGCAATTTATGACCATTTTTTATACAAAACTACTTCAAGTTGAAAATAATTACTTATTCTTAAAAAATATGAGTGTGTGTAAAAATTGGTATAAGAAATTAAATACTTTGCCGCATGAGAGATTGCAAAGAATTTTAAAATATACATTTTGTTGTGTAATTTAGCTCACGAATTTTGGAAACTATTACTTGAAAATATCGATGCTAATTCATTTTCAGAATTGGATTGTACTATATCTATAAAACGAGTTTTTAAACTAGAGGAAAAAACGGAGAAACCGTAGCTAAATTGAAAATTATATACAAACATTTTATTCTAAACATAGCTCTTGTTTTTAATGATTGTCTTTGGTGTTCGAATTAATTACCCAACATTTGTTGGTGACCTATATATATATTATTTTGAGGTTGGACAATATCCTTTGGGATTGAGGGTCAATTTTAAAAAGTCATCGAAGGATCAAATTTCAAAATATCCTTCAAAGTAGGGTTTTTTATATTTTTACAAAGGCAATGATTTCTTAACAATTTCTTTTGCTCAAGTTTCCAATACAATATAGCAGTATAAAAAATAAAAGTAGGTTACTTTTTGATAAAAATTTATTTTGTGATAACTATAATTTAAAAGTTGATTGGGCATGGCACATTCTAAGGTTGAAAAAGTGAATTTTATGAAGTCCATATTGTGCCATGTCCAAAATAGTTTTTTGATTCCTATTAAATTATTTTATCAAAATCTAATTCAGTGCATTCTTTGTCACACATAATTTATGAGTTCTATAAGTAATTTGACATTTTTCAACATTTAATAAGTGTATAATATCATCAAAACTTTAAAACTTTAAGAGCGGTTCAAGTTTTGAAATAATGATTGATGATTTCGAATTGAAAGCCTTTAAAATTTTAAAGTATTCCAAAAATTTTTTTAATCGAGTGAAAATGAATTGCACTTATATGAATAATTTTTAATTAAAAGTGTTTAAAATAAAAAATTTTTTAATCAGTAGCTCTTGAAATTGAAAAATTTCAGACCTAAATATTAAAAATTGGACAACATTATCAGAAAGGAGTCAAAATTGTATTATTTCTATTTAGTGCAATAAAATTTGAACGATTTTGTTTTGAATTGAAGAATCTCGAAATTGAATGATTTCGAAATAAAATTTTGAAAATGGGACCATTTAAAAATGTCAGCAGTGGAAGATTTTTAGATCAGGATTTTGAAAATTGGATGATTGAAAATGCAAAGAAAATGAAATTGTATTATTTCTAATTAAAATTGTTTAAAATTGGATAATCTAAACGAAGTTTATACACTGTCGGTACCGGTAAAAAAATTGTCAGTACCGGTAAAAAAAATTACCGGTACCGACAATTTTTTTTACTGGTTTTTGAAGTGAAATTTTTAGCGCGCGGTACGGCAAATTTTGCCTACCTTACATGAAATTCAAGGAATTCAAGGAATTCATGGAATTCGAGAAATTCACGAAATTCATGGAATTTAAGGAATTCATAGAATTTACAGGATTCAACGAATTTAAGGAATTCATGGAATGCATGGAATTCAAGGAATGCATGGAATTCAAGGAATTAATGGAATTCAAGAAATTCATGGATTTCAAGGAATTCATGGAATTCCAGGAATTCATGGAATTCATGGAATTTATGGAATTCATGGAATTCAAGGAATTCATGGAATTCAAGGAATTCATGGAATTAAAGGAAGTCATGGCATTCAAGGAATTCGTGGAATTCAAGGAATTCATGGAATTCAAGAAATTTATGGAATTCAAGGAATTCATGGAATTCAAGGCACTCATGGAAATCAAGGAACTCATGGAATTCAAGGAATTCATGGAATTCAAGAAACTCATGGAAATCAAGGAAATCATGGAATTCAAGGAATTCATGGAATTCAAGGAAATTATGGAATTTAAGGAATTCATAGAATTGAAGGAATTCATAGAATTTAAGGAATTCATAGAATTCAAAGAATTCATAGAATTCAAGGAATTCATAGAATTCAAGGAATTCGTAGAATTCAAAGAATTTATAGAATTCAAGGAATTCAAGGAAATTACGGAAATAAAGGAATTCATGGAATTCAGGAAACTCATGGAATTCAAGGAATTTATGGTATTCAAGCAATTTATGAAATTCAAGGAATGCATGGAGTTCAAGGAAAGCATGGAATTTACCGAAATCATGAGATTCACGGAATTCAGGGAATTCACGGAATTAATGGAATTCACGAAATTCATGTAATTCAAGTAATTCATTGAATTCACGGAATTTATGAAATTCACGCAATTTATGAAATTCACGGAATTTATAGAATTCACGGAATTCTTGGAATTCACAAAGTTCATTGAATGCACGGAATTTATGGAATTTACGA
>JAUELO010000135.1:11987165-12001153 GCA_032357855.1 Amphibolips quercusostensackenii
TATCAGACCGCGTTTTCTATACGTTTTTAGCGTCGAAGAATCTGAACTAGGGATCTGTTTGACTCCATCAGGTCAGGATCAAAGTTATTCCCTATCAAGTCAAGGTGAAGGTCATTTTAAGATCAGCTTCTGTTAATCAAATCTGACATTCGGATGACCTGTAAAGGTCACTTGGATCTATAAGTCAAACCACATGAGAACGTATAATATCCCGCTCTTTCAGAATTCACGGTCAACAATGCGTTTCCATTTAAAAACAAAATTTAACCTTTTTTCACCTTGATCCTGTCCTGATAGGGTCAAACAGATCCCGGATTCCGGTTCAGCGACTCCAAAAACGGATATAGATCGCAGTTTTCTTCACTTTAACTTCTTTTTTAATTTCACCTTGGAATGACCTTGATTGTGACCTGATGAGGTGAAACAGACCCGGGATTCAGATTGAGCAAAACCAAAAACGTATAAGAATCGTAGTTTTCCCCGTTAAAACAGTTTTCTAACTTTGACCTTTGAATGACCTTGATCCTGGCGTAACGTGGTGGTATAGTCTGATGCGCAAAACATATTTTTTGTGAGTCTGTGTGATGATTAAAACTTCAAAAACAAATGACAATAAAATTTTCCATGATCATTTTAAATTCCAGGACTTTTCCAGGTTTTCCAGGTGCTTTATAAAATTTCAAGGATTTTTCCATGTTTTCCAGGTTTTGTAGCAACGATGATAATATACAAAAGTATTTTACATTAAAAAGATATTTTAGTATTCAAAAAAATTTTCTGTTCAATTAATTCCTTTTCATAACTATATAACCTTATCCAGCGAAAAGTGCCCAAACAAAATTTTCATTTCAAATATTTCAAAAGATTTAATTGTTCTATTACGAATTTCATAAATTATTGAAAATGTTTCAAATCGTAATTAAATACTAATTTCAGGTTTAATGAGATGATAGAATGTTTCCAGCAAGTTCTATACTACTTACGGAAGGTGTTCATTATTTATTAAAAATCCAGGGTAATTAAACCTTCAACTGTCACAAATAATAATTTATTGCATCTTAAGAGAACAATGAGGTTATTGTTTGCTTTTCAATATATGCAATTTTTTGCATCTGTGCATAGATGAATTACTCACCCACTTTCTTTTGCAATAAGTATTCAATTTGTTTAGTTTTTACGCATTAAATATTTTAATAACTGGACCAGTGTGCGTCAGAAATATCAGGATTTGCAAGTGGTCTGCAAGAGGATTTAAAAAAAAATTTTAATCACGAGAGTTACGCCATGATGAATTTTGTGCATTACATTTTTTTGAATTATCGATATAGCTGAAACTCTAGAACGAATTCTAATGAAACTTGAAGGTATTAAAAAAAATGTACGCTTTAAAATCCTAATGCAGAATAAAAAAATTATCCAAATTTTAACTTACAAAATTTCAAAAAATTATTCAGTTAAACTTTTTGTCAATATATCGCCGTTTAATTTTTTTCTAATTAGAATGTGTCTGCCAGGTAAAGCAAAATCTGTTACCTAATAACAAAGTTTAAAGTGTTTTTTGTCCTGCTTTATAGTGTTACCATTTTTTAAAAAGAATTTCCAAATTATATCAACCAGTCAAATTCAATGTAATAACTAACTAAAAATAATTTCCAGTGTGTTAGATTAAAAAAAATTGTTTATAATGTTATAAAAAAAGTAATGAACGAGAGTAATTTTTTTGTAATTCGAAATGATTGGCTATTTGAAATCCATAGCGTTTGTATAAAATATGACTGATATAATTATACCAATCTTATTTAAACAATTTTGGTACCCAAATACACATTTTGACCATTTCTTCATAAATATCAATTTTTTTACCTTGACTAACTTAATTTTCTTGCAAAATTAACTAAAATTATCTTACCAAAGATTGTTTACTGCCACATTTTTCAAATTGCATAAAAACTATAATTTATTTAAACATTTTTTATAAATTGATGCGAATTTTGACCATTTTTTCACGAGTAGGCCTCATTTTTTACAGATTTAAATAAAAAGCCTTTTTATGAAAAAATCTTGAAATGTCAATCTGTCTATAAAAATTGCTTATATAATCAAATATTTTTGTCAATTTAAAAAACTTTACATCAAGGAGTGCCTGGCAAGAAATTTCTAGTTGATTCTGTAAAAATATTAGGCACATTCATGCCAAAATAGTCGAAATTTATATAAAAAACTATTTTGAAAATTATTGGCAGTCCTGGATAATTGTTGAAAGAGAATATATGTTATTATTTATAACAAATATACCAAACAAATGCCCTAAAGGAACGCTTATTTGTGGAAATTTTTCTATTTTAATTAGCCTATTAGAAGTAAGTTAATACTAGTGTTAAATCAAGATTTTGTACTAATAATTAAATTAACAATTGTTATTAACAATTTATTAAATAAATGCGCAACTTTAAATGTTCTTTACTTGAGTAAGTGCTTTTTTGATTTACTGTTTTAATATTACCTAAACATTAATATTATAAAAAAGAAGTTTAGCGAAAATTTAACAATTGTTATTATTTATTATAAATAGTATAAACAAATGGAACAAATGAACACTTCTTCGAGGAAAAAAATCATTTTTCTCATTAAAGCTCATGAAAAGCTAGTTAATATTAATATTTAATGTGCATGTTACATAAAAGTTATGTTTTTCCTGAACAAATCAATTAAAATATTCACAAATTTCACATTATCACGTGGAAAGAAGCAGCTTTCCTTTCTGACTTTATTTAATATCGCCTTGATATTGCTATTGGTTAACGTAACATGAAGCACTCCTGCTGAAAATAAAAACGTATAATATGAATAATTACGTAATATCCTTCATAAAATAGCTACATACCTACGACAATTATTATAAATTATTAAATATGCTATCTGAATTTTGTGTAATTATTGAACAGTTTATGTACTTACAGCGACAAATCACGTCACAAAAGTTTAATACACATTCTTAATAAGAATATTTCTCATGATGACTTGTCTAACAATTTTAATTATGGCTATGTTAATATTATTTATTATTTTTTTACCAAATAAAATCTTGATCAAAAATTTATATCTATTAACTAGCTTGCAAGAAATATATGGGGATCATCGAGTCAAACATTGGAAATGTTATACGTATGTCAACTCCACACTGAAAAAAATTATCATGTGCAAAATTGATAATCTTGCAAAAATGTAAAAAATGGCTACTTCAGTTTTAAAAAAAATATTATTTTTTCTTTTCCCAACTAATACAAAAAAATGTATTCAAAAAATAAAGTTCATAATTAAAAATTAATTAGTAGTATCAGCCATGGCAAATTTTAAAGAAAAAAAATCAGGATGACAGCTATCTCAATTTTTAAAGAGAAAATAGAAAGATACACCAAAAATCGTACACTTTTTTACACTGTTTTCACTAACATTAAATGCGAAAGTAGAAGGTTATGTCCGTAATTGTTATGCATAATTTAGGTAGTTTGAATTTTCCGCGAAGAATGACGTCACAAAGATATAGCCAATGTATGCGTTTGGCGAAAATGCCGCGAGCGGACTCAATATTCTAACTTTATTAGAAAAATACATGTTTCTTATTCAATAAAAAATTCTGTCTTCTTGGAATATGTTGATGAGCTACTAAAGAATCAAAATATCTCTCGATCTCATTTCATGCAACATCCCCATTGTATAAGGCCGAAGTTAAACAGCGCTTGGCTTGTTTATATTCGGATGAGGGACCGTTGTCTTCACGTTTCAATATAATCCTATTTAAAACACATCACGAAACATCATTATTTCAGTTTTAACTTTTTAATTTGAAATTGTATAATATTGAGTCCCTGAATTAAAAACTTATTAATTCGAAACACTTCAATTTCGAAAGATAGAAAATCGAATTTTTCCTTCTCGCTAAATATGAAACAACGATATTATATACAAAAATCTAATAATTAATAATAATGTATGTTCTTAAGTGATAAAAAATTCAAAGTTACTCATAGGTGTCCTCGAAATAAGTCTTAAGTACTTTTACATTAAACCAGGTCATGCGTACATCTATTGTTCATCTCCGCCTATCTCATAAGGGATCCTCGAGTGACAGACGCTCATTATTTAACGCAGTTTTTGACATTCTCAATGAAGACTGAGCACAATATCGATGCTTCCTATAAGCCGTCAGCAAAAATGATAAATCGCTTTATTCAATTACTCAAAACTTTTCCGGTGTGCGACCTTGCTTTTAAAAAAACAGTAATTCATATTTTACACATATCAAGATTCGCGGTAGTGAATCACCGCCAAATAAAACAAACACGCGAATATATTTTTTGAAAGGAAACTAGTTATCGCTTTTTGTACAAATTGTCTTCTTTTTTGTTAAAAACATTTTTCTTAACCAAGAATTTAACAATTTGGTTGAAAATTCAACTGCTTGGTGGAAAATTTATGTATTTAGTTAAAACGTTAACTATTTTGTAGAAAGCTCATCTTTTTCTCTTGAAAGTTCAACATTTTGTATAAAATTTTTTGTATTGACTGAAAAATCTTTCTTGGGTAAAAATTTAACTATTGCTGGAAATTCGTCTTTTTTAGTTCAATTCAACAGTTTTTAGTTTAAAATGCTTTGCATCAAAATCTTTTAGAATCAATAAAAAATTGAAAAAAAAATAAATAAATTCTGCGCGAACAGAAAACAGAAAACCTGACAAATGTAGCATTTTTAATAATTACACACCTACAGCTTACCCGATTCAACCGATTAATACACAAATTTGAAGACGAGTCTGATCGACTAAATTCTTCAAATATCTTTCAGGATTTTTGTTTTTTATTTATTCTCGAGATTAGCTAACTTTTATGCAGAAAAATCGATGTTTTAATATTTAGACAAACCTGCAGTTTACAACACAATCCAACCGATTGGGACAAAAATTGCAAGATAAATCTGTTGGATATGCATTTTTCCGCAAACTAAAAAGTACAATTAAGACAGTTTTTGAATTCAAAGTTTTTTAAGTAATTCTAAAAGATATCTAAATTTTTTAGCTTATTTAAATAAAAAATTATAGAAACTTTGAGAATATATTCAAAAACATAAAAATCGTAAGATTTCACCTTTTTTCTTTCGAACACATTCTCAAAGTTTCTATAATTTTTTCAATTAAATAAATAAAAAAATTAAGACATCTTTTAGAATTACTTGGTAAACTTTGAATTTACAAACTATCTTGATTGTACTGATGATGGAAAATAATTATACACGTATTTTTCAAATTAACATAGCGACATTTTTACATTTTTTACGAATATTTTTTAAATAAATCGGGTAAAATGAGTTTTTTTGCAAAAAATTAAAAATCCATACCAGTCTTTTGTATTTCTCTTTATACATTTTTTCACTTTTTTGAAATTTACGAACGAATCAAAAAATAATAAAAAATAGTAAAGTTGTTTCAATTTCTTGAAAAAAAAATGTTTCTGAAAACCCCACCTTCTTCCCGAAATTTATAGGAATATTAGCTACAAATATAGTCTATTTAGTATTTTTTGTCTTTTAGGAGAATAAACTTATTTTTGCTTTTTTCAAAATATTGACCTTTTTGCAATTGTTGAAATTTTATGGTGTTTCTTATTTCAGTTTGTCGAATTTTTTATAATCTTTTTTGACGCGGGAAAGCAAAGAAAAAGTAAACATCTTTGCAGTTTTTGACGCATTATATCGTTATGCCCAATAACATAATATTTTTCTAATTTGAAATAAGAAAAAACAATGAAATACAATAAATGCGAGAACAGTAAGAAAAAATGGTATATTTTGTTTCTCCCGAAATATAAAAACATACAAAATAGACAATTTATGGTAACTAAAGTACCTATTAGTACCTATTGTTCCTAAAAATCATAGAAAAAGGTAGCGTTTTTCAAAAAAAATTTTGTTTTACCAAAATTAGAATGGCTTTCCCATTTTTAATATTTCTTCATTTTTTTATGGACCTAAAAAGAATGCAAAACGCTGGATAAAATAAGACAAGAAAAGCTTTAATATCTCAAAAAAAAAGTATAAAAGCGGCATAATTTTTAGTGTAAAATTTGCGAAAACCTCATCTTGCCCTTAAAATTCTTAAATATTCGTGAAAAATGCCAACCATGAAATGGATTAAGTCTGATATCGTTTTACTTGGCGGAATTTTTTGCATCCTAGATGTTTTTGGTGACTTGTACTTCTTTCTAGCATCAAAATTTACAACTATTTTATAAACTGTTTCATGTTCAAAACTGCACGTCTAAGTTGATAATTATAATTTTTATATATTCATAATTGGTGCACTTTTTCTCGTTGAATACATACTACTTATTTTAATATGCATTTTTAGTTTTATCACGTATTTACAATTTAGTATTTTTAAAATTTATTATTAAAATTTATTATTATGTTTTAACATACTTTTACATTATTCAAATATATGTATAATATTTGCATATCCTCTTGGATGATATTTCTTCTGTAAAGAAGAAAGATCCCTCTTAATTAACGTCCAGAAATAAAATACCGAAATTTCAAAGTGAATGGACGTCTTTCATTAGAAGCACATCGAATTAATTCGCATGACAAGAAAGAAGTGTATCTTGAAATACTTGAGTGATCTTCAAGGTCAGTAGCATCCTGAAAAATTCACACAAAATCTGTGCGAAGCAAAAAAAATGCTGAAGGACAAAGATCAAAATAATGAAAATACTCTTAAAGAAGAGAAGTGTCTTGCGAAACATTTTATGTAGCCTTCGTGAAGCGTCTATCTTTTTAAAAACTGGAGAGCGTTGATAATGGACTGCGAATGCTATTCTTTGTTTGTTTTCTAATATAACTTTGTATTAAAATTAATAGCCTCAGGTTATATTATTAAATAAATAATAGGAGAAATGACTTTCCGTTTCACAAGGAACTGCTGAGAGGAATTGATTAAAATAATTACATTATTCCGATATATGTTTCAATGTGAAGTACTATAAAATATAATTAATAATAACAAATGAAAAAATATATATTCCAATGGGTGCATTGGCTTTCATACAAAATAATTTAATTTGAATAAATTCAAATTTTAATTTTAGTCGGCTTTCAGCAGTCTGTTACTTTGATTTGAATATAAGATTCTATACCAGTAGAAATTAGAAGCAGAGAAAAAAATTAGTATAAGTAAATGTAGGATTTTTTAAAGTCATTCTGGAATTCAGAGTCTTGATGATGTCTTTCATTTTTGACATTGATCCGTTTAGAAGATGTTTACAGTTGAAAATTCGCCAACATGTTTTACTTTGAATGTTTATAGTTTAAAATCATAAAATTTTGAACATCTTTTTGAAATAGGTCTAACTTGAATATTTGTAGTTGAAGTTCCTTCAATTTCAAAGATGTATAAATGAGAATTCTTAAATTTTAATGATTTGAATAATCAAAAGTAAAGTTTTTGATTATAAATATTTTTAATTGAATAAATTTCTAATGTGAATCATCACAATTACAGAATTTGTAATCATATAACTTAAAACTTGCATAATCTTTCATTGTAAATTGTCAAAATTGAAACTCTTCAATTTTAAATATTTACTAATCAAAACTCCCAAATTTGAGAGACGTGTAAATAAGAATTCATAAATTGGGATGATTTTGCAAATCAAAATTTAAGTTTTTAATAATTTTAAATTTCCTAAATTCAAGAAATTTTAGATTTAAAAATTTACAATTTAATGTTCTACAATTTTAAAGCACTAAAATTGAAAACTCTTCCATTTTAATGATGCCTGATTAAAAATTCTTAAATTTTGATGATTTTGGGAATCAAAAATCAAGGTTTCAACCTTCTAAATTGAAGAAGTTTCCTAGGTATATTTTGAAAATATAAAATTACAAATTATTCAACATTTTCAAATTTATATTTAAAATTTAAAGGTATGTAATTCGAAACATTTTTTCAAATAATGCAATTTTTAAGATTTACAATTAAAATTTCTTCAAATTTCACGATCTGCAATTTTATGTTCTTTAATTTTGGAAATTTGTAAAAAGATCTTTTTGAATGATTTTAAGTAAATTAGAAGTCAAGTTTTCAATTTTAAATCTTTCAAATGCAAGAAATTCCGAATGAAAATAATCAAAATGACCGAATTTTTTAATTGTGAAACTTAAAACTTGCATAATTTTTTATTGTAGACATGCAAAATTAAAAACTCTTCATTTTTAAACATTCACAATTTGAAGTTTTACAATTTTGAAGATTTAAAATTAAAAATTCTTCAAATTTAACGATTCGCAGATTTATGTTGCGGCTCTCGATCTAACTCTCCGACAGATGATGTACAAAGTATTTATGATTTGGATGGTTTTTAAGATCAAAAGTCAAGAGCTTTCAATTCTAAATCTTGCAAATTGATGCAATTTCAAAATCGAAAGGATGAATCTTTAATTATAAAACTTAAAACTTGCATAATTTTTATTTATACTTTTGCACAATTAACATTTTTTCAATTTAAAAAACTTTTACTTCATATTTCAACAGTTTTGAAGAGTTACAGTTGAAAATAATTGAATTTTGAAAACACATAATTGGAAATTATTCAAATTTTATATTTGAAAGGTATGCAATTTTGAAGGTCTTTTTGGTAATAGTTCAATTACAAAGACATAAATTTCAAATTTATTGAATTTTATAGAATTGCAAATTCTTTACTCGTGATAAGTTAAAATTGACTTTTTATGCATTCTTATAATTTTTGCTTCCTCAGAGAGGACGCTTCGTAATAGTGAAGTGTTTATAATTTTTTAATTCATTTAATTAAACGTTCCTCAATTTAAAAATGTCTATTACAATGTTCTAAGCAATTGGCGAGATGCGCGCGTGCGCGTGTGTGTGTGTCACTCTTTTTTTAAATACGATGACCTAAAAACAGTTGCAGATAAACTAATGAAATTTAAAGGGCTCATTTTTATCGCTGATATCTTAAAACTACCGGAAGGATTTCTAAAAAATATTTATTGCATTTTTTCCAGCACTTCATAGTATTTGGAAAATCTTTTTTTTATAGTGAAAATTTTTTCATGAACATAATTTTAGATCGATGCAAGAACATTAAAGATTCCTTAGTTCAAGACAAATCGATTGACCTATAATATTAATACATTTTATAAAAGAATAAGGAAGTAATGATCATTTGTATTATATTAAAAATCGATTTTTACAGTAAAAATTTTCTCATTCTCATAATTTAAAGTTGATGTGAGAATAGAAAAGATTTGTTGATTCGAGATGAATCGATTGACCTATAATATTCATAAATTTTACTGAAGAGTAAGAAAGCTATGGTAATGCATAATATTTGAAAATACGGTTTTTTATAGTAAAACTTTTTCCTTTAGCATAATTTAAGGTTAATACAATAATATAAAAGATTCCTTGGTTCAAGAGGAATCGATAGACCTATAGTATTAACACATTTTATCAAAGAGTAAGAAAGTTATAGTCATTTATATTATATTAAAAATCGATTTTCATAGTAAAATTTTTCTCTTTCTCATAATTTAAAGTTGATGTAAGAATAGAAAAGATGTGTTGAGTTATGGAAAAACGATTGACCTATAATATTAATACATTGGATTAAAGAGTAAAAAAGCTATGGTAATGTATATTATTTGAAAATACGGTTTCTTATAGTAAAACTTTGTTCTGCAACATAATTTAAAAATGACGCCAAAATAAAAAAGATTCCTTAGTTCGAGACGAATCGACTGACTTCTAAGATTAATATATTTTATTAAAGAGTAAGGGAGTTATGGTCATTTATATTCTATTAAAAAAAGATTTTCATTCTTATAATTTCAAGTTGATGTGAGAATAGAAAAGATGTGTTGATTCGGGATAAAGCGCTTGACCTATAATGTTGATAAAATTTATGAAAGAGAAAGAAAGCTATGGTAATGTATAATAATTGAAAATACGCTTTTTTATTGTGAAACTTTGTTCTTTAACGTAATTCAAAATTATTGCAAAAAAAAGATTCCTTGTTTCGAGAAGAATCGATTGATTTATAATATTAATATATTTTGTCAAAAAGTGAAAAAGTTATGGTCCTTTATATTATATTGAAAATCGATTTTCATGGTAATAATGTTTTAATACTCATAAATTAAAGTTGATGTGAGAAAAGAAAAAATGTGTTGATTCGAGACGAATGGATAATGCAAAAATGAAAAAGTTTTCTGGGTTCTAAGAGAATCGATTGACCTACAATATTAATACATTTTATCAAAGAGTAAGGAAGCTATGGTTATTTATATCATTTTCATCAACATAATTCAAAGTTAAAGCATAAAAAAAAAGACTTTCTGACCATAAATTTTTGAATAGAATAATTCTGATAATTTTTGGGATATAATCGCAAAGCTGGAAAAGGAATAGGGTGTGAGAGAATTTCCCCTTTCCCTTTTCTAGTTCGAAAAATTACCATTTCGACTAAAAAATTTGATTTGCCTGAGCTGTCATTGTATTTTGAAAAAATTTTGCATCATTTTGTCATTTCGCAACTTTTTTAAATTCCCGTTCTCCAATTGATGAAAATAAAAACTTAAGTTTGTCTATTATTTAAAAAATCACTAATGCTTGCTTTATGAGAAAGCAAATACATTTGCTTACGGAAAGGAAAGTGCTCGTGAAATGAGCACCATATAGATACAAATACAAATAAATTGGAAGCACTCGGCATAATTCAAAATTCATATCGCAATAGAATCCTTTTTTATGGTCAACCTGTTTTCATTCACATAACTGAATGTTGATGCAATATAAGAAAAAAATTATTGATTTCAGTTGGATCGGTTGACCTACACTATCAGTACATTTTATTGAAAACTAAGGAGGTTATGGTCATTAACGGTATTTTTAAAATAGTTTTTAAAAGTTGAATTTTTATTATTAACGTATCTTAAAATTGATGCAACATCTGAAAGGCTTCTTTGATTCGAGACGATTTAATTGACCTCATATTAATACATTGTATTGCAGAGTACGGAAAATATGGTCATTTACAGTATATGAAAAATTGGTCTTTCATAAATAATTTGTTTTATTAATATAATGCAAAACTGATGCAAGGACAGAAAAGACTTATTAATTCAAAATATTTTCATTGACCTGTATTTATTTTTTATTTTGACTTTTTCTATGGATAGAAAATATATTTGCTCATTAATCATAACAAGGAAGCAAAGTGATCTAAACATGAGCACCATACAATTGTAAATACAGAAAAGTAGAAACACTCGAGATCGAATTCATAAATAGTTTGAAACTTTTTTCTCTACTTTTAAAAACTTAAAAGAGTTAATTTAAAAAAGAGAAAAAGGGGATTTTCCCATTTTTTTCATTTTTTCTGCTTAAATGTGAACTTATTTATAGAACCTGATAAGAAAATTCAACTATTTTTTGATAAGAATCTACTATTATATTTTTGTTTCAGAAATCATTTCGTTTGTCTTAAAATTTTACTATTTAAGTGGAAATTTTACTTTTTTTACAATTAATTTGTAAAAAAGTAATGTGTTTTGTCAATAATTCAACTACTTAAAAATATACTTTTTTGGAAATTCATCTATTCCTTTTTTAGGAAATTGAACTTCTTGGCTAAAAAATTATCTTTGGGGTTAAATATTCATTTTTTTGGTAAAAAAATCCGGCATTATTATTTCATAATTTAAGTTGGCAATTCATTCTTTCCGTTGAAAATTCTATTATTCAAAACAAATTTTTTTTATTAATTTTTTTTATTAATTGAAAATGTACCATTTTAATGTTTTGTTAAAAATTAATGTTTTTAAAGAAATTCATCTTACCTATTTTAAAAAAACAAATACTTTGTTGAAAATTGACGTTTTTTTTTAAATTTGTTATTTTAAAAATTTTTTTATGAGCTATTAATAATTTTTTGCCTAAATTGTATTCTTTACACAAATAAATTTATTTTTTCTAAACGACATTTTTATTGTGCTTGTTTTAAAGCTCTCAGATCGACACATGTTATCTGTGTCGGCACATGTTTATCATATAAAACCTTGTTATCTTTTTCTAAGCTGTAAAATCATTTTAAAAATTTTTATGGTAACATTTTGAATGCATAACATAAAACAAAAGCTTTTCGTGAATATTTGTGCAAATTTAATCAACTTCGGGATTAATCAAAAATTTTTAAGAAAGCATAGGCCAAACAATAATAATTAATTTGTATCTAATGAAAAATAATTTTTACGCATTTTTTTAATTTTTGAGAATATTCAAAAAACTAAAATACAAAAATTGAAAAAATGCGTGTAAAATGATTTTTTTATTAAATAATTTATATCTAATGAAAAATAATTTTTTATGGATTTCTCTTTCATTTTTAAAAATATTTTTCGTATAATCTCACATAAAGAATATCAATCAAGAAAAATGTTATACATTTATCCCTATTAAAATATCTGAAAACGGCAAGTTCACATACTTTTTTTTATTTGGCTTATGTTTTGTTATAAACTTTTCATTAATTCTGAAGTCAGAAAAATTTGTACAAGGTTATCCGTAAAAAGCTTCTGTTTTATGTTCTGCATTAAAAATTACACCGTAACATTTTAAAAAATTATTTCACATTTTAGAAAAAAAAAATTGTATATGATAAACATATGCCGACATTAGTAATATGTTTCAATCTAAGAGTTTTAAGTAAAGCACAATGAAACAATTCATTTTTAATTAATGAACTTAATTTGCTTATATAAAGAACACAATTCAGGTAAAAAAATTATTAACAGTTCGTTTATTATGATTGATTAACAAATTTTTTTTTATAGTGCAAATAAAAATTAAAAGAATACAAATAGGTCAATTAATACATCTCGAATGAAGGATTTTTTTCTGTTCTTGTATCAGTTTTGAATTATAGTAATAAAACAACTGCACTATAAAGCGCCGATTTTACAAATATTTCAAATGACCAGAACTTCCATCCTCTTCAATACAATGTATTAATATTATGTATAGGTCAATCAAATCGTCTGGAATCACAGAAGACTTTCAGTTCTTGCATCAATTCTACATTATGTTAATAATAAAAATTACCAATGAAAACCCAATTCTGAAATATTGTGAATGACCATAACTTTCTTACTCTTTAATAAAATGTATCAATGGTATAGGTCAATCGATTTATCTAGAATAAATAATTTTTCTCTATTCTTGTATCAACTTTAAGTTATGAGAATGAAAACAGGTTTACAATAGAAAAAGATTTCATACGTATTTTAGATGACCTAACTTCCTTACTCTTTAATAAAATGTATAGATATCGTCAATCGACTTGTCTCAAATGAAAAAAGCTTTTCCGTTGTTGCATCAGTTTTAAATTATGTTAATGAAAAAATATATATATATATATATATATATATATATGAATAAAAGATCATTTAAACATCGTCAATGACCATAACTTTTCACTTGCCTTTTTTAAGATTTTTACTTTTTTTTTTTGTTTTCAAGGAACTTTCCCTTTTTCCCCTTTTTCGTTTTTTTTCACTTGAATTCAAACTGAGTTAGCAAAGGCTAATACATCCCTGTAAACAACTTTCATAAAATTTAATCTTTTAATTTTCTTTTCAAAAATTACGAATAAAAGATATCTTCCACATTTTTTGCCTTTAAAACAGCTGTACGCTAAGTTTCTCGGCAAACATTATAAACACATTAGAAATTGTTACATTTTATAATTGCACTTGTAAAATGTATAATTTTTTGCTCCACCATAGAGAAAGCTTTGTAATGGTGACATTTTCGAAAAAATTTTAATTCATTTAATCGAGCATTTATCTATTTAAAAATGTGTAATACAATGCTCTAAGCAATTGTTCGGATGTGTAAATGTGTGTGTATGTGTGGATG
>JAUELO010000135.1:12061340-12073032 GCA_032357855.1 Amphibolips quercusostensackenii
CTATGCAAGTGGCAGCGGCTGTAATTAATTAATACGAAGGGGCTTTCAACTGTCGCGTAAGACGATTATATCGGTTTGTCAATTATATTATAATTACGAACTTTCCGCACACAGACAATTATATCTTCCCTGTTTTAATAAATAACGAACTCGTGGTTGCATGTAATATAACACTCACGATGCGTAAAGATTGGAACTGGCCATGTTTATTTTAATTCTAGAGTCATTTTTTATGGTAGATTTTCCACGTAATTCAATTTCAAAAGGCAATATAATTAGAGAAAAAATTACATAAAGAAGAAATTTAAAAGGCTGTTATTATAATAAACATATGCATGTTGAAACTAATTTCTACATGTGTGCAATTAAAAATGACTCTAATTGTTAGCAATATGAACATATAGTTTCTAACAATGTAAGATTGTAGCACGGATTATAGACACGAAACTATTTTTTGACGTCAATCGTAGGCTACTATTTTATTTAGAAACGGCATCTCAAAATAAGATGAGTCTGAAGTTCGCAACGTTCACGAAAAATGCAAGAATTTTTTTGTTTTTTGTTTAATAAGTCAAAAATGTACGCTAATAATAGCAGCATTTCATGTTACAAGTACCGGAAAGTAGTATCGTCCCTCTAGCGCATATAGAACACACCTTAAATCAACCCTTAATTTTTAACATTTTTATAAAAGATACTAATTAGGAAGAGCGAAATTTTTTCATTGAAAACAACTGAATTTTGTGTAAAAGGTATCAAGGTATCATACGGTAGAGGAATGAAACTTTCGCGGTACCTTTGGCATGGAATTCTCCTATAATCAGCGAAAAAATTTTAACTTTTTAAATTAGTTTAATTTTGTACACAATTTTTTTAAAATTAGGGGTTGATTTAGAGTGGTTTCTACATGCGTTAAATGGAAAAAAAACTGTTTTTAGTACTTTTAAGAAATAATACTGCCATTATCAGTGGAAACATTGCAAATTTTCAAATTAGACAAATTAAACTTTTTTGGATTTCTTTTAGGATAAAATTTTCCCATTACAAGCGAAAACATACGACTTTATTAATTAGCGTCCTTATATAATTTTTGAAACATTAACGGTTGACTTAGGATGGGTTCCTCATAAACTGAAGGTTTAAAACATTTTCGGGTTACCTTTGGAATGAAATTCAGCTATTATCAGCAAAAATATTTTGACTTTTAAAATTAGTGTGATCTTACGGAATTTTTAAAACAATGGGGATTGATTTAGGATGGGTTACACACGCGCTAGAGGGATACAACTTTTTAAAGATACTTTTAACACATATTCTTCTATTGTGAGCGAAAAAATTTCGACGTTTTAAATTATTTTCTTTTCACAAAATTTGTATTACTCTAGGGGATAATTTGGGGTGGTTTATACATGTGCTAGAGAAAGGAAACTTTTTGGGTTGCTTTTGGCTTTAAATTCTTTCATTATCATCAAATAATTTTGAATTTTCATAATAGTGTGTTTTCATACAATTTTTTAAACTTTAGGGGTTGGTTAGGGGTGGTTTCCACATGCGCTAGAGAATGAAACTTTTTTGAAGTTTTTTTGGCACGAAATTCTGCCATTATTAGCCAAAACATTTCCACATTTGAAATTTGTGTTTCAGAATTTTTTTCAACCTTAGGGGATGATTTGGGGTGGGTTCCACATGCACTAGAGAAACGAAACTTTTCTCGTTAGGTTTAAGCATGGAATTCTTCCATTATCAGCAAAAATATTTCGATCAATAAACTTTAACAAAGTTTGAATTTCAATTCATAGACGAAATAACTTTTCGAATAATAAATAATTTTTAATTGTTTTAATTGTTTTAATTTAAAGTAAAATGTGTAGGAAAGTTGGGTTTTTGAAACAAGTTTCTTCAAAGGCATTTTTTTCATTAAAAAGTCACTTAAGGACTTCAATTAACGTAAGGTTGGACAATTGGACATGAATGTCGAGAAGTCAAGTAGTTCGTGTTGTGGAGAATTGAAATGAGAAATCGCCACGTGCCAGGTGAAGCACCAAGGCAAGGGTGAATTAATAGGGCTTAGGTTTAGGGAGCAATATCTTGTTTTTTTATTCCTATATAAAAAAAACGTCGCATTTCCTTATTCAAACACGCAATAGGATTATAGAATTTTTATATTTTATTGATATTAAAATACCTATAGAAGAGATATTGGTATCTAATTTTATGTAGACCAAATCTTACATGGACCCATTTTTAAATTAGAATGCTCAAAATTGTTTCATTTTCGAATTTAAGTGTTTTCAATTGCAAGATTTTAAATTAGTGTTTACATCAGTATACGTTTTCAAGTCGGATTTTTATAAGGGTGATTGCCAAAAAGTTCACCACTTTATGTCTAACTCATTTTCCACTTTTCCTTTGAATAATGAATTCTTCTAAAATTATCTCGCAGTAATGCACTTGTATAAGAGAACAATTTAATAAAGTTTCCAAATTTTAGACAACTTCGCACTTGTCTGTTGGGTCTCGCGCTTCGCGATTGGTTTTTGTGCTTCTCCCACTTTTGTGCATAAATATTTTTTAATTAAAAATTAAACCATTGGCAACTGTCATTTAGTAATTGTGAATTCTTTTTTTTGTTAAAACTCTTTCGGCTTTAAAAAATACATTCTCATTATGTGTCTCGCAATTCGCACTTGATTAAAGTATGTCCAAAAAGCCAAATTTCCTCTATTATGTTGAATTCTATTATATATTTAATGTATGTTTAAATCATTTCTGTATCTCCGTCTGGGATTTCTGTTTTATGTGAGAAATGTTTTCGTGAAAATGTTAAAATTTTCACATAAAACCAATACCTTCTCATTGAATAAGAATGTAAAAAGTACGCAAAATTTCTTGTCAAGATTTACACATATCACTTATATTGAGTTAAAAAAGGTAAAAATCAAAAGTAGAATTCAATATTTTAGAGTTGGAGATTTTAAAAATCACTTCAAACTCTGTCTCACAATTTTTTTGTTTGGTCACACTGCATTGTTATTTTAGAATAAAACGCGAAAATAATTATGCGAACTATTCATAATGCGGGCTAATATTATTAACTTCATGCTTACGAACATTTTATTATAGTCGAAAATCGATTTATTAACGTTGATTTTAAATAGCAGTGAATAATAATAATTAATGTTTTTGCGTTACATTTTTCATTAAATTCCTCGTAACGCTCCATATTTATTTATCATACTATAAAATAAGAGGATGTTTTGGAACGCTGCAGTCTAACTCAAATAAATCGTAAAACTAGTAATTTTTCCTTTATTTTTAAATCGTTAAATTCATATCCATCACAAATAATTCCTTGATCTCTAAGTTTCATATTTTCATACTTTCTTGGGTTACCTTTATTCTTAAAAAAGTGTAGACAGTTTTGAAATTTCTTTGTTCTCGAAAATCTCTTTGTCTAAAATTGTCAACTTTTTGTCAATCAATCATAAAATTAAAAAAAAAAGGATAGATGCTAAAATATTATATGAGCTGACATTTCGTATTCAATTTGCTTTACGCTTGCTTAATAATTCTTTCAAGTTTGAAAGTCTGATTACAGATTATGAATGAAGCCAAACACAAAATGGGATTGACGTAGTCCCTTTTGTCGTAGTTTTCTTTATTCTGTAATAAATCTTATGTATAAAATTATCTTTTTTAATCTTGTTTAAATTATTGTATGATCACATAAAATAAATGCATATAGTGTGGTTGATTCTAAATCAATCTATTCAGATTATTACATTATTCAAAAAAGAAAAGTAATAATCTAAACAATTACACATTTTTGAAAATTGCTAATTTCATAAACATCCTTCAAGCAATATTTAGGCAAAAAATAGATAAATTTTTATAAATATAAGATCTACTTTCTTATGAACTATTTTATACATTTATGCACCAAAATCAGAACACAAAAAACTCACAAATCAATATTACATTTCCAGCTACCGCATTATTAGTTCGTTAGAGACAAATATGTAACAGAAAAAAAATGATAAAAGAAAGAGTCAGCCGAAACCAACCTCTCACTCTTTCCTTCTTCTCTCTATCTTTTTTATATACTACATGGGAACCAAGATGTTTCAAAGCCATTTTGGACTTTCTCATCAGGGATTATTCATAGGAAAAGTATCGAGGTGAGCAATGAAAACTGGTATTAATTAAACTTTGCATATAAAATGAAAATAAAAAACATAGAGATTGATACAAAAAATGATTTGGTCTAATTTTCCATTCTTTAGCAAAAATTAATTTGAATATATATGTCTTTATTATAGAAAATGAAGATCAACTTATCCACACGAAACAGAAATTAGCATAAAATCAAGAAAATATTGGTCTGAATACGGTCGACACTTAATATTTTCTCAATCCAGAAAATTTGTATTGTATCAAGAAAAGGTACTTGAATAAACAAACTAAATTTTCTGTGATCAACTCCAGTTTCTTGGGACAAGAACAAATTCCTTGGATGAGGAAAATATTGTATCGTCCGTATTCAGACCAATATTTTTTGATTCAATGCCAATTTATTTTCCGTGTCATTTAATAACCTCATAGCAAACTTTGCTACATCTTGAGAGATGTTTTTTTTTTTTAATTTATTTTTGAATCTGAAGACGCACACAAGCCTAAGTTGTACCTTTTGAGTCAACAAATTTTTTAACAAAAAACTCAAAATTTGATATGACTTAGGGGCCCCCTATTTGAGTTTGTCTTTTTTATTGATTTTTTTATGTTTTTATTTTCTCAGTATTTTAAAAATGCTTGTATTAAATTGTTAAAAATATATAAATATCCCCTTTTACATCACCATACTTATACATCATATAATGCAAAATTTTTAACTCATTTTTAAAGAAAATAATAATTTTATCTTACTTGTTTCACATTTTTCTATAAGAATTTAACATATGGCATGTTAATTACCAAATACAATAAGTTAATTGAAAAAATTTACCTATTATGAAAACAATGTGAAAGAAGTAAGACTAATTATTATTTTACTAAAAAATGAGTTTAAACATTTTTATTAAGTTATTCACAATGATGGTAATATAAATGGGGATAATTTGATATGTGTATAAAAATGTAATGAATGCATATTCAAGACATTCACAAAATAAAAACAACAAAAAATCAATACAAAAATTGTTCAAAGAATTTTGTTGACTAAAAAGGTGCAACTTAGCCCACCGCGCGTGTTCAAATTTGAAATTAATTTTTTTTAATCACCCTAATAATATATTGTGTTCAATACTCATAATTAGCCTGTGAATCTGTGCATGACAATCTTTTGTAATTAACTTTAAGATAAATTTTCTAAATTTATTACTAGTTTCATGAAAATTCTCTTTGTACTTTTTGTATTTGAAATAAAACGTACTTTGTCAATAATCTCAAAAATCTTAATATTTTTTACCAGTCCTTCAATCACATCTATTATATATTTTCTTAATTTTTATTGCAGCAAAACTATTTTTATTTTGTTTACTTAAATTTTGAATTTATAAAATTGAGACGTATCTTTTCCAAATTCAAGAGATATTTTAACATTTAATTTGTGCTCTTATAATTGAAAATTTTAAATCGAATTAGATGAAAGAGAATAATTATAGAAGTAAAGAATTCAATTTAGAGAAAAGGATAACGAATAAGTAAATGAGTTATTCGAGAGAGAAATTAAACACAAAATATAACTTAACAGTTGACGATGTTTGTATTTAAATTAAATATCACAATTATCAATTGCATTCAGCGATCATGGTATAAAATTATGTATGATACAAAAGTTAAAATCCCAATCAGGTGAAAATCTGTAGTATCTCAAATTGGCAATTTGTCCGCTTCGTCCATTAACATAGACGCTGACTAATATTTACAAACAAATACGCGGGAAATCGATTCGAATTGAAGATTCAATACATAAACAAATAAAGAACGAGACAAAATAAAAAATACGGATTAAATTGCTTATCAGATAATCTAACGGTTTTACTTATCGCTTTGTTGAGTACCCTTGATGCTAAGAGATTAACAGTGCCATCCATGAGAGAAATGATTAATAAAGTGTGGCCATCAATAAAGTGATTATTATTATGCTGATATTCCTTCCTGAAGTCAACATCTCCCGACAGATTATGATATTTAGTATAAAAGATTTAAGTGTTGGAATCTTCCCTCCAATTTCAGGCACACCTTTAGCGTGCCTGAAAACCACGCTGAAAACACACAATTGTTCGAAATTTCTTACAGTTCATTTAGAACAGACAGACTCACAAAAAACATTTTTCAAGAACAATTAATACACAATACCTCATGAAGATGCACACACCGCTCCACACAAACGTGGTTAAATGGTTTATTAATCGCTCAGATTTAGATAGGACCACTCACAGGAATTAATGATACTGATAATTCATTGACCATCGCGGAGCTCGCAGACAGTTATTTTTCCTACTCTTCATAATTAATTCTCGCAACTAACCAATCGTCTAAGTTATATAATACCACGTGACAATTTATTTACCGTGTTTCCAGAAATTCAAGCGCAAATTTTGCTGTCCAATCGCTCAATAGGAAGCAAATCACCATATACATAAAATTTCTCGTGTGTCAAAATATGAATCCCTCACGCTACATATCCCCCTTTGTTTGGGACGCCAATTTGTTCAGTCGCAAACAATATCAAAATACACACTCTTCAATTTGATATCATACATCGTCATTCAGGTGCCCCATGATATCACGCCACAATTTGTCCCAGTCAATAACCAATTACAGTTATTTCACAAAAAAAAATCTTAAATGACACATACACTCGAAGTCAAAAAATGAATATATCTATACGATGAATCCGATACAATCCTAAAAACCATCTTAGGGTTCACGTGATCAATGCTCTTCTATCTTTGAACATACTTCTTCAAACCGACACTATTATAAATACCTTTAAATATCTTCGGATTATTGAGATCTGATAACTCAAACGAATTTTTACCATAGGATTTCGAAATTTTATAAGGACCAAAATATAAATGAAAAAACTTTTCCGTCACTTTATATATTTTCTTTGATTGCTTTGGAACACGCAAAAGCACAAGATCTCCCTTTCGTAATGGCACTGAGGATGCCTTGCCTTGATTTTGCCTTCGGTACTCAAAACTTTGATACATTTGTTTTTAGCTAAAAAATTTTTCGCTTTTTTACCGACATCAAGCTCTACGGGAAAATCAATGATTTTTTTTATTTGATCAAATGACTCAATCCCAAAATAAAATTCGAAAGGTCAGAAACCTGTACTATAATGAGTAGTGACGTTTAATATATATTCTATTTCTGGAACATGCTTTGCCCAACAAGTGTGCACATCTGAACACAATGTTCGGAATAAACGTCACAATTCTCTCTTAAAACGCTCTGTGAAATTACTCTGGGCGTGTCGAACCGAACAAAAAATTGGTTTGATTCCCACTTCCCGTAAATTTCTACTCCAAACCGGCGACGTGGATTGCGTTCCATTGTCCGCCAACAATCTTTTAGGTTTTCCCACTTCTGGAATATAAAAATCTTTTAGTTTTTCAAAGCAATTCTGGTATTTTCACATTTATTGGGATATAGTTTTACGTATTTTGTAAATGCGTCTAAAACTACAAAAATGTACCGCACACCACCTACTGACAATGGCAGTGGTCCAAAAAAATCGACAGTAACTGAATCTCCTATTTCGGAAGATTGAACAAGCAAATATTCTCCCTCCATCTTTACATTTACATGCTTCACTTTTTGACAGAGGTCGCATGAAAGAACAAACCTCTTTACTCCTTGTTCATTCCCTTCCAATGATAAAAACGTTTGACATACATAATTGTTTTATAAACTCTTGGATGTCCCAGTTTCGAATGGATTTGATCCAAGAGTTTTTGTGTCCAACTCTAAGGTACAACAATGTGCAAATTCTGTGTAGTGAGATCGCGATGAAATAATACCCCTTTATGAATTCGATACATATTCTTATATTTGATCCAATCTATATAATTAATTATATTTTCAATAAACGAATCACTGGCTTGACCCTCGTGAATCTTTTTAAAATCATCCTTTAGATATCGACTCAAATCAAATGTAGCACACGTTATACTTATACGTTATACTGCGACAGAAATGGCAGAATAATTAATAGACAATTGATCGTCAGCTTAGTTTGTTCAACCCGTTTGAATTGAACTATTGGATTTCGACTAAAAAAATCTACAACCACGTTATCAAGGCCTGCACAGTACATGACATCAAAGTCGTATGCTTGCAATAATATACTCCATCTAATTAAACGTGAATTAAGATAAGGCGCCGAATTCAAAAAGGTCAACCCTTTATGGTCTGTTATGATGGTAAATTTTTTTCCAATTAGATATATTCGTAAGTTAGTGACAGCATAGGTGATAGCCAGCAGCTCCTTTTCCGTAATTGCATAATTTAATTCACTCTCTATCAAACGTCTGCTAACTAAAGTAATCACATTATGATTTTGATTTCCATCCAATTGATAGAGAATACCACTGATACCTATATTGGAGGCATTTGTTTGTAATCTAAATGGAACTCCGGGTATAATGCGACCTAAGGTTATACAATTAACTAGGTTTTGTTTGAGGAGATCATAGGCAACGGTATGCCGATCATTTCATTGCCAAGGTTTCTTTTCCTTGAGCAATTCTCTAAAAGGGTCCATACAGTTGGAGTGACGAATACTGAATTGGCGATAATAATTACATAATTCTTAAAATTGCTGCAACTGATTTAAATTTTGTGATATAGGAAATTTTTTTTTATAATTTCTCACTGATTAGGCAAAGGTCTGATATCTTTTAAAAATAGATCATAACCGAGAAAATGAACTGATTTTCGACAGAAGAGAGACTTTTGTAATTTTAGAGAGAAATTTTGAACTTGTAACACCTTAAAAGCTGATGATATAGGTCGAAAATGATCATATGCATTTCCAGGGGTCGCAATAAGCAAATCATCTATATATATATGGTAAGGATATCACTGAACTGGCTTCTCAATGCTAAACTGAGAGCTCTAATAAATGCTGGGCCTGCTGTCTTTATGCAAAATGGTATTCTACAAAACTGATATAATTTTGAACAATGTAAAAAAGCAGTATATTTTCGCGAATCTCTAAGTAATGGAATTTGCCAATACCCGTTCGTAAGATCAGTCGTTGACATATGTTTAGTAACATAAAATTTCTGCAATAATTTATTTATAATAGGTAGAGTCTCATTATCTGATTCAATGATCTCATTAATGAATTGCGCATCCAAACAAAGCCGAACCGTTTTATCCTTCCTAATTACAATCCGTATAGGATTACAATACGAACTGTTAGATGGTTCAATTATTCCCTTTTTTATTATTTCTTCAATCTCTTTATCAACTAAATCACGATAAACAAATGGAACTGGATATTATTTTCTCACAACTACGTTATGAGGTTTGATATTTATCCGATATCTGTAAACACCAGCACTACGACTTTTGCAAGAAAATAATTTTTTAAATTTTGACATACGAGTACAGTGAATAAAAGCTTTCTTTTCCGTATTGCTGAGTCTTGTAAGTGAGGCTGCAATCTCTTGTATAGCTTCCGAAAAACTGACCGAATTTGTTTCTATAATATTTTTTCCCGAGTTTAAATTATTAATTTCGGTAAAATAAACCATCTCCTCGTTTATAAGAAAATTAAAATCATTTTCAAAAATTAAATTTCCATAAATTAAATCTAAATCGGGAAAAGGATTTAAAAAATCATGAGACACATCCTTATTTTCAGAGACTATTATAGTATTAGGGTTATCTCCCTACACTCGATGTCATAATTACCAAGCAAATTTTCATAATATGTGATGTTACAGAGATAATCTATGTTATTGACAATGCGCGACCGATTAAAATCAAGAACAGCTACTCGATAATTATTAGAACCTTCATTCAGGTTTAATGGGGTTACGTCATAATTGATTTTATTTGCATCTTGAACCATAGTATTATTTAAAGGCACATTAGCAATCTTCTTTACGGCTATAATCTCCGAACATATAATTTGCACATAAACTATATCATCTTCGATCGATGCAATGATCCTCTCAGACGACGATCGTTCAAACGAAACCAATGAGTCCGAAGCTGGAGCTCCATTGATTGATATCGATTGATTTCTATAATCAATTACAACTCCGTTTCCCATAAACCAATCATTTTCCATAATAATACAACTACTTAACAGCGGAACTACAAGAAAAGACGTTAAATAGGCGTTTTGTCCAATATTCACTTCTATCATTATTTACTTTTTAATTGTCGTAGGTTTCTTTCCAGTCGCAGTTCGCAAAACTACATTTGAAACTGGTAATTCTGTTACTTTACCATGCAACATCAAATAATCACAGAATTTTTCAGAAACACAAGTTATATGACTGCCAGTGTCAATTAGAGAAGGAATTGGCACATTAAATAAAGATACGATTAATCGGGGACATTTAGGAATTTTAGGCTTGATATTCGGCACACTATTACCCGATTCACATTGAACACTATTCGCAAGGTCACAAAAAAAAATCATATGGATCATGACGCGTTGTTCGACCTGTCAACTTCGCGCTAATTATTAGTTTAAATTATTCTATGAGAAACTTGGCGGTGGAATATTCAAATTTGGGAATTGCATAGCGTTATCACAACAGCCGATATTATTGGAAAGATCTACCTGATTAATATGACTCGATTGTAAATTTGATACATTAATTTCGTCCGAGTATTGATCAACAAAGGCACATGTACAATTAGTTGGGTTATTGGTACTAATTTGAGAATTTCGAACCCTTTGTTGGTCGCGTTTTATATTGTTTTGACCGTTACTGCCATAGTTAAAATTACTATTATTGATTTGGGTTCTCTTTTGTTTATTTGTTTTATCTGCAAACGCCGCATCAAGCTGTGCAAAAGCCTGGGTAATTTTATTCAACTCAGCAAAATCTAGAGCTACTAATGACTCTCGGACGCATATCGGCATTTGTTGAATAATATTATGTTTTTCATATGCTTCCATCCGGGGAGAAAAATATTGTGCTTCCTTGACTTGTTCCAGAAAATATGCCTCAAGATTACTTTTACTGGGATCAAATTGTTCAGCAAGCCAAGCAGACTTGATTTTAACACGGATCGGAATTGAATAGAATTCTTGCAAAAAAGCAACTTTAAATCCATCATAATCGTCAAAACTAGATCTACTTGTATCGCACCAATTCTTGGCACGGCCTCCAAGTGCGCTATCCAAAATATTAAGTTTATTTGTGCCTTGAATACCCTTAACCCGAAAATATTTATATAAGAACTCCAAAAATTCCTAGGGATTTGTCTCTTCGTTTTCGCATTTTGGGGGCTTTGCCTCCATGTGAATTCCCTGTAACCCAGCGAGCAGAGCATTAATCAAACGATCCCCCACATCCCCCTGGCTCGGTGTGGGGGACGAATACATGATTACGCAATCGTTTAATTTCTAGGTGCATAAAATAAATAATATAATATAAATATATATTATACATAATATATATAACGTATATCATATATAATATATATAATGTAT
>JAUELO010000135.1:12150507-12163072 GCA_032357855.1 Amphibolips quercusostensackenii
CTTATATAAAATGATTATCAGTAAAAAGATTGTCTTTATCGAAGATTGTACAAAAGTATATTCTAAATGTAAATGAAAAATCGCTAGCTGGACTGTTTGTAACTTTTCGCGATTCAACAGTTTTTTTTTAGCTTTTGGGCCAATCTGCAGTCAATATTCAGCTTGGAAAAGTTCAGTTTTGCAATTTGTTTTCTGTAGGCGCAGCTGATTCTCAACTGGATAATTATAAAGGATTATAACTATTGCTCGTGTTTCTTGAACGTCGTAAAGTTTTGCTCTTGATTGATTTTTATGTTAAGTTTGTTTCTAATTTTTGTTTCCCTTCCGGTAAACACACATTATTTTCGCACACCAAAATCTAAATTTCAGGGTGACCACTGGATAAAGCTTAATAAATGATGTATTCCTGAAGAAAGTTGTCTGATTAAGAATGCTCACGATAATTGAAGTTCAAAATTGATCTCTTCCTTAAAAATTGATTTATTTTGTTAATAATTCAATTGTTTTGTTCATCAGTTTTTTGGTAATTTTTTTCAGTTTTCTTCATAATGCAGTTTATTTTGACCTAAAATTTTAGGAATTTAGATTTTCATATTTAATTAGTTATGGTACCTACGTTAATTTATTAATAAAACGTATTCTCCCATTTTTATGAAAATCGCCCTATTGGATTGTGGATAGGAAGTGCAAAGGAAGTTTTTCCTAGATTTGAGTGGCCACCCTGTCATTCGCGGTGTGCGATGGGGCATTTTTTAAAATTCTGCCTTACGTAATTTTGAACTTTCACTAATCAGACATACACAATAGACACACGCACACACCTTTCTTTTAACACTCAACCATTACCAGGAGCTCATCCGATTACTCTAAGAACGGTATGAAGTTACTATTTCTACTAATACTAAGTCTACGATTTTCTCTTGTCTTAGTGATTTTACAAAACTTGTCATCGCTGCAAAGTTCTTTTATTAGTTCTTTCAAAATTTGTATCTAGGCCTTTCTAATAGTAATTTCTGTGATTGTAATATTAAGATTTGTATAAAATGTGTATACTCAAATAAATAAATAAATGATCTTTAGTTGAATTTTGTCAAATATAAAACGATAAATTCAAATTGCTTTGCAGGTTGGCTGGACATGGAATCTCTTTCATATCTACATTAAAAATTTTTATTTGTATTGCAACAAAGGCAGTAGTGTAAACTGTAAACTTTTCATTGATCGAATGGTTTTCTAGAGTTTACATATCCAGGTGGTAGCTGGCCACTGTTTTCCTTTGCGAATTAATATTTAATTTTAAAAATTTGATCTAACCACCTGCTATTCTTTGACCGTTTTTATTACAGATAATTTTTCTTGCACAGTTGCAGACATTTGAGAATTTGCCGACGTCAGAAGCCTGACTAAATTGTATTTTAATTGATTAAAGTGTAAATGACTTGCTACTTTGTCTAAAGTTCAATTCCCTTAGGGATTATATAGGGTTAGGAACTATCGGCAAATCAAATATCTAACTGTCTCTTTTTTCTGTCCCGTTTAGGAAATTATTCGTGGGTGCCCTCAGCTGGGAAACTACAGACAGTGAGTTCATTATTTTGTTTTCTATCCTAATTCTCACCTTGAGAAATTTGGATCAAAATTTTTTGTTTGATTTATATTTCAAAAATTTGCAATGATGCTATTATCCTTAGGACACCTTCAGACAACAGAATGGCACTGTTGCATGAGACTATATAGTGATACTCTGAGCTTAGATAAATAAAATCCAAATTTTGAGAGGTTGCATTTCAGAGAATATAAAATTAATTTCTCTTTTCAGAGGAGCTCCGCGAATACTTTAGCAAATTTGGAGACATTGAGAGTATCAACGTCAAGACAGATCCCAACACTGGCAGGTCGCGAGGTTTCGCTTTCATTGTCTTCGCCAAGGCCGAATCACTCGACAAGGTAAATAAATGATAAAAAATAATAGTTGCTGTGCAAGAGTAAAATTCACATGATGTTATTTGAAAGTCAGTTCTGCTACTGAGTGGAAGTGAAGACAAATCTTTCTCTGAAGTTTTATAACCAAAAAAAAATCCGATTCTATTTGAATAACGAATTTCTGTCGCTAAAAAATTTGATTTTTATTTCAGATTATGTCGGCTGGTGACCACGTGATCAATGGCAAAAAAGTAGACCCCAAAAAAGCCAAGGCCCGACACGGAAAGATTTTCGTAGGTGGTCTTTCGACAGAACTCTCCGACGATGACATCAAGACCTTCTTTGGACAATTTGGAAACGTAAGTTTCTTTTTAACGTCCTTGTTTCTGTCTTGAGTATTTTTTTGCTGTAAAGTCTGTATTCAATTCCAAATCTCAAATTCCTCTGTTTTTGATTTAAATTTCAGATTGTCGAAGTTGAGATGCCATTCGACAAGACAAAGAACCAGAGGAAAGGGTTCTGCTTTATTACCTTTGATTCTGAACAAGTCGTCAACCAGTTGCTGAAGACGACCAAGCAGACGATCAACGGCAAGGAAGTCGATGTCAAGAAAGCGACGCCCAAACCTGACGGTATGGGAATGATGCGCGGAGGTATGATGCGAGGTGCCGGCCGCGGAGCCAGAGGAGCTAGAGGAGCTCGTGGAGGATTCCAGGGCGGCTGGCAAGGCGGCTATGGAGCCGGTTTCGGCGGTGGTTACGGCCAGGGCGGATATGGCGCTGGATACGACGGCTACGGAGGTGGCTACGACTACTACGGCGGTGGGTACGGTGGCTACGGCGGCTACGACTACACCGGTTACGGTAACTTTCATAACTTTCTCAGAAGACCATATCTCTAAGATCTATATAAAAAATCACCTCCACTACGATTTAACTACTCGAATCTTCTCATTTGGGCTAGTTTAAATTCCAGAGGTGCAGTTAAAACTAGAGTTTAGCTAATAGTTATTCCAACTGAAGTTAAATAATACATTTAACTGAAGTTTATTCTACTCACTTTTACGGAATTTAAACAACTACTTTGATCTTTTTTTACTCAATTTAAGTCAGAGGCAGATGAATCGTTCTGAACGTTAAGATTCCTAAATATCCTACTTCCAGAGCCAGTTATCGTTTCATGGTCATTCTTAGGAGTTTAATTTAGCCACGTTGCAAATTTTGGAGGCTCGTTTTAGTTATTTCATACTCTTAATTTTACTATTTACGGATTTTAAAAGTCGAGCTCTTTTTTACAGTGTGGTTAATGACTCATTCAATCACTTGAATTTCAACTAATCCTGTTCTCACCATTCCATATTTGTGCTAATGCTTAGTGTTAAGTATCGAATTATGTTTCTCGGTAAGAGTGTTTAACTAGATACCTTATTTTAAAAAGTTCGATACTCTTACCAGAGCATAATTCTCTAAATTCATATCAAGACATTTATCGTTCATAAATCATTCTCTAAACTTAGCTATCATTTGTTTTCGGGACCTCAAAGCATTCATTATTTGATTGCCAAAATGTTTTTCTTTTTGAACTGCCACACCCACTTGTACAAGACCAAAAGAATTTTTGCATGTTCTGTGAAATACAATGTTCTCTTTTAAAAGGGAAGTTTGGACTAAATAAGTGATGCAATTAAAGTTAAATTCCCATATAAGTATGTTGTAATTTTTTTGTAACATTAGATTAAATAGAGTACTAAATGTTCTGTGAAATGCAAAGTTCTCTTTTAAAAGAGAAGTTTGGACTAAGCAGGTGATACTTTTAAAATTAAATCCCCATATAACTATGTTATAATTTTTGTTGTGAAATTAGATTAAATAATTAAAGTACCACATATGTTCCATGAAACACAGATGGATATGGCTATGGCGGTGGTAATTACGAAGGTGGCTACGCAGGTGGGCGCGGTGGTGCTCGCGGAAAAGGTACGCAAAAGCGTTCCTTCTCTGTTGAATTTGCAATTAGTCTCTTTCAGTTTCGTAGTTGTGCTGGTTTCCCATCTTTTCCTACACGAATAAGGATAATACCCATCACACCCATTTATTTTATGATGTACCCTTTAAATCTTGAAAAGCTTATGAGATGTGTGAGAAATTTAAAGAAAGTTAGCGTGATCCTTAATTTAAGACTGCTTTTTGTAAATAATATGTGGCACGCAATTCCCGCCTGAATATCGAATAAAGTCAATCGATAGTCTAAATTACTTATTAGTTTATATTAATTTTATAGCGAAGTTTGTTTTTAAATTAAGTCAATTACCAGAAACTGCTTTCATTGAAGTCACTCCTCATTTTTGTGTTAAATGCTCTCATCGCTAAGAATTCATTTACCAGGGACGAATTTTCGAAACAAATGGTAAAGTGGAATAAAATAATATCTACAGATTTGGTAGATTCCTAGTATAGCTTCTTTTTTGAATGAGTTACCCAGGAAAAGAGTAGATTTAGTGAAAAATATTTGAATCGGAGAATTTAAGAATGCCGATGCACGCGAATCAACGGTCTATTGGTTTGTGGAATTTTTAATCGGTCATAAATTTAATCATTTCAATCTGTAAGCATATAGCCACCATCGATTCAGGCAAATTTCCTTCCTAATATTTCAGAAAACTCGGTCAATAAATGTTCTGATTATAAAATAAAAATAATTTAAAGCTAGTTGCCTGAATTCGTGGTGGTGGTGACTGTATAGTGGTCAATTGAAATTATTGAAATTCGCATAAATCGACTTTCTTAAATTCTCCGATTCAAATATTTTTCATTCAAGCGGTTTTTTTCCTGGGTATTGAAAAGTTCTGTTCACTCTAAACGTTTGTATTGTTCTCAAATTTATAATCTTAAAAATCAGTTCACGTGTTGCAAATTTTAAGTGGTACGGCGCTGTAATTGTGGTCCATTATTTATGACAATCGGCTCTGAAATTGAACTCCTTTTTTTTACTTATTTTTTTTGTATGCCAGATGCCAAGATGCCGGAATGGTTTTGATATCGAAGACTTCCTCCTAAAAAGGTATTTTTGATACTGATTAATTAAAAAGAAATCTTTCAGATTTATCAGGCGCCCTTAACAATTAAAATAGTAGTTTTATTGCTAAGAAAAATAAGTTTACATTTGTTAAAGTAAGAATTCGACTTCATCCATTTGTTTCGATATTTCTTGAGCGTTTGGTAAAATGGTTTCGGGGGTTTGTTTTGCTTAAAAACGCATCTTGTCTATTTTAAGTTGTAATTACAATTAAAAGTCTCTTTTAAAGTTCTCAATTTTTAAAAATTATCATTTGAGAAATTTTGAATTACAATTTGAAAAAGTAAGTTGATTTTCCAACCCATCAATGAGTACTGTCCCATTTCATCTCCCATTGTCACTAATATGGCTTTATTCCTGCACGACTAAATCAACATTTCCTTTCCCCTTCAAAGTTGTTCAGAAGTGAAAAACGAAGATGGGCCAAATCTCTGAATGCAGCCTACAGCTTTACTACCTTAGCCTGTAGCCTCTTAATAGATTTTCTGTAAAACTGTTAATTGTCAATCTGTATTTCACAGAGTACCCTTTCTGGTTTCTGTGTACAGCACTTGCTTCTCGTAGAATAGTCCTTATTTAGATACTAGCAGACGAAACTTTGTTGAGTGGTCGTCGCTTTAATTTGTTTTTATTTCTTTTTTAATTAGTTCTTAAAAATTAGACTTAATAATTAAAAGTAAGAGTACGAAATAATTTTAAAGTAAGAGTATGAAATGATTTTTAAGTAATAATAAGAAGTAAAGTAAGGTGGGGTTCAAATCGTTGAACTAACAGAGCGTTGGGGGTGTGTTTCAGGAGGCTCAGGCTTCGGCGGAAAGCAGAGGGGTGGTGGCAGAGGGAACGCAAGGCACCAACCCTATTAATGGAAATTCCTTAATAACGACCGCAATGCAATTCGCATTGTAACCGGTGAGTCTCCTCATTCTTCCAACTGTACATTTTCATACCTTGTTCTCTCATCTTAGAAAAGTGACAATTTCAAAATGTTTTTTTTCCTGAGATTCTATAACAAATTTTTCATATATTTTTCCATTTATTGTATTTTATTCCTTATCATGGTGGCTGTATTACTCGCTTTCCATTTTCAAATCTTCGTCCCTTATGTTAGTCTTTTTTTGTTCACCTGTCCCATTTTACCAATCCTTATGTCTGAGTTCAGTCTACATTTTTATGACATCGGAAATATAAGATTTAAAGTTGATTTGCAAATATGATTTGATTTCATTTTTAAAAACTAAGATTAAAAGAATTGTTAAAAAACTGATAGGTCTGAAGATAAAGTTTTGGATTTCTGTATATTCGAGGTGTTGATTTGGATGTTATTTTACAGGTTCTATGTCCTTCAAATCTCATAAATCGCCAACTCATCATTCCATGAAGTCCCATCGTTTTCAACCGAATGTACAACAGCAACAAAACAGACAGACGCAGGGCAATTTCAGTCAAGATCTGCAAGAGTACCAGGAGTAATTATCTTTTTTCATTTCGTGTTGGCGAAAGGCCGATTAGCTGACAGGATCTGTGTACAGCCTGGAATCTTTCGTCCTTTCGCTCCACCTTTTGTACAGATTGTAATGTTGCCACGCGATCTCAATTCAATTTCTGTCATCGCTTTCAAAGTTTTTCAATACTTTTTATGTTCAAATAATAGAAAGTAATCGAGACGTGTGCGACAAAATTGTAGTCCATTGGATTTTTGTATGGATTACAGTTTTGGCATTTGAGATTTGTTTAATGTCAACTCCTGGTTTTGTACAGTTAACAGATAAAGCTGAATGAATTGCGTCTACACGCGTGTAAACTTGATCCTATTTTAACGATAAGATTATTTTAATTTTGTCTATACCTATCTTTAAGAAACTATAATACTTTAGCGATGTAAGCAGGCAATGTACTTTTTACATGAGAAAAGAAAATGTTGATGCAAAAAATAACAGTTGCCGAAGTGTTTATAAGAATTACGTCAAGTATCGAGCCCCGATAAAGAGATTATTGCTTTCGTATTGGTAAATAGCATAGGAACTTTCAGAGACTTGCCGACCCTCAACGGTTCTAACAAAGGCGTATTTCGTATTTTGTGATCGTTTTCGTGGATATTTAGCAAAAGGGAATACAATTGTTTTCTTTGCCTTTTTTAATATTCTGTTCGTGGCCGAGTATGATTTTAAAAAAGTGCATAATAGTGTCTTCCACTTTATAAACTGAACTTTGAAGGTAGATAAATCAATTGCAAATTGAGAGATATTGTCATTCCTTTTTGCTGGATTTTTACTGAATAAATGTAGCATCTTTTTCGTATGTCGTGAGCTTTTGTAGGGAAAAAAGCAGATATGTAAGTCATTTCGCATGACTTTGAGAAGACTGTTTTTCTTTTATAATATGGCTACACACGAAATTTAGACAGTGGAATGTCTAACTTTATTCAGCCTTAAAAAATTGTAAATTGTGAAATGCATCAGTAGATTAACATTGGCAACTATTTAAATACAGGAGGTGATGCATTAGAGATGGTGTTTTTTAATTTCGTAGCATTAATTTTATCAGAGATTTTTATAGTATTCTTTCGTATGTTTCCTTTCCCTAGATTGCAAGTAGTTGAGTTACTCAAATTTTTTATCTTTAGGTTAGTGGGGGAATACCCTCTGGTGTTTGCGTAATTTTTAAGCGACCTTCCATCGGTGGGCAACACGGTAAGTTGAATTAATGCATTTTTGTTTAAAAATACCAGGTTAGGAAAGAGCAGCCGCGAAAATCATTCCTTGCCTTGAATATGTAATTAAAAAAAATACATTCTAATTTTTACTCTTAAAAAGGTACATTTCTAATTGTGGAGACAATTTGAAAATTTCCCTCTTGCAAATTTTAGAAAAGATGTTACTGTATTTCTGCACTTGGCTCCCAACTTCTTTATTAATATATAATATCTCTGTGGTAAGATTTTATTTTTTGTTTAAACTGAAAATTACACTTCATCGTGATCCGCAACCGTACCTGTTCCAATTTTAGCTTCCTGATATTGTAAACTTCCACATTCTATTTCTTGGAACTAGATAAATTTTTTAAATCCTACTTTTTTGGCCCACATTCAGAAGCACTTCAGCTCAAGAGTAAACTTTTATTTTATCTTTAAACCTTGAAGACGCGATTTTACAGAATGTTATTTAGCTTTCCTGAAAGATTTCCGCAGAGAAGATTCTGATCTAGAAGAATGGAATTTAGAAAATATATCTGTTAAATACTTTCCTGTTCGGAAAGATTTTTTCATCTCACTGAAAAATATCTTTTCTAATTTAAATATGTGCTCAAAAGATAACACATTTTTTGCATACAAACATGTTTAGTGAATTTAATAAAATTGCTTACTCATAAAAAGCGTGCAAGTGATGATAGTAGAAACTAGCTATTAAACAACTTGTATGCATGTGAAATGCTTAAAAAGCTTATGAAATATCCTACATCTTTAAAAATTCCTTTACAAATGTTTAAATCTTTGAAATCCTCTTTAAAATTCCATGAAATTCTTAGTGATCTCTTGAAGTCTGTTAAAACTTCATTCCATTTAATTTATAATCCTTAAAGTTACTTTTATAGTCAAACGAAGAAAAATTAAATTCCGGTTTAAAAATAAAAGTCAAGTGCAAATCTACAAACAGCAAACGCATGATTTTGTGCCTGACATATCAAGGGACGGTGTATAACTGACGTGCTAAAATTTAAAAAAATAGTGACTTATTTTTCCTCTTTGATTTTAACTGTAGAAAAATCGAAATGAATAAAAAGTTGGATTTGTTTTATTCGAAGATTATATACTAAAATATAAATTTCAGGACTGTACAAGTCAAAAGATTTTTTTTCAATTACTGTTGATAATCTTAGTAATAATAAATAAAAGCAATAATGATAATATTCAATCTTATGACCCTCGTATTTTCTTCGCATAATTAAGGAAAATACATGTTGAATTTCCTTCAATACGCAGAATTCCATCATTTTCTTCTTTGTTACAAAATTGAAATGTAGTTTCTCATGATTTTAATCTTGCCCGCCAACCAGTATAAACATAAAAACAATTTCATCAAATTATAAGAAAGTTTTCCCACGAAAAAGAAAAGCTAAACCTATGCTAAAGAAAATTAAATTGTGAAAAAACAGTCGTAAGCTAAGGTAATGAATAAAAAGCGTTTTAGGGATCGTCCATACGTTAAACGTTTTTCTTTTATTTAAAGAAAGATGAAAATAAAATTTGATAAACTGTAAATATAAATAAATTAATGATTTTCAAAATGAACTGAATTTCGAGCATTAAAAATTAAACAATAATTGATTTTACAAGATGATTTTGAATCTGCTCAAAATTAAACAATTTAAAAAAAATGTAGCAATACAATTTTCATTGTTCCTTTTTAAAATTTTCTAATTTGTAAGTTAAAGTTTTGAATTTCTATATATATAAATCACAACTGAACAATTATTAATGTGAAATGGCATAAAATAAAAATTATTTAACTTATAATTAAAAAAGTTATGTTAAAAAAAATTTTATCGTTCAATTTTTAATGTTTCTAACTTCAATTTTCTAAAAATGATATAATATTTGAGGCCATAGCCGAATTTTTTCAATACGAATAGTGGTACCTGGAAAAGGGGCTATATGTACGAAAATGTCGGTACCAAAATTCACCCTGAAAAATAAAATAATTATTTTCCTGATTCCACAATACACGAGAATCTTGGAGGACTTGATAATTCCAAATATGGCACTTCCCTCGCATAAAATTATTAGGCAGATATTTCGAGAAAAGTGTATTTAAACTTAAAAATTATTCTGAAAAACGAGTTTACAATTTGAATTAGATTCCAAGGCAATATTAATTGTTTTGATACAGCAAGGAAAACTTCAAAATAATCAAACATGATTTTATTGTAGTCTATTTTCTGAGAATTCCCTGTACGAATTTCTGACATTTTTTTTTAAAACATGAAATAAAAATAATTAAACATAAAAGAATAAAAGTGATCGCATAATAAATCATCGAAAGATGAAAGCAACTTAATAATTAGTCAAAATATATTTTGAATTGCTTCTACAAAAGTAAAAATACATTTACACCTATTCATTTTCCTGACTCATCCCTGACCAAATATTAATTTTCCCTAGCAGTTCTCAATTTTTCTATAAGGTATGATAAAAATAACCTTACACCCAGAAGATCAATGATATTAATGCAAAAAAATGTTTGTTTCTAAACTTATTTTCAACACTGCCAGTAACAACCTTCATACAGAATGTTATAAGAGGTCATGAATTTTCAACCAAATAGTTGATTTTTCAACTCAGAAAGATTAATTTTTAGTCAAGGAAAAAGGAATCTTTAAGAAAGTAGTTTAATTTTCAACCAAAGTGATGAATCTTCGATAAGAAAAATGATTTTCAACAAAATATTTCCACCAAAAAATATTTTAATTTTTAATCAAAAACAGTAAAAAAAATACGAATTTTCAGCAAATTAGATGAATCCTCAATCAAAGCAGACTAAGTTTAAAACCAAAAAGAGAAATTTTCAGAAAAAAAGTTTTACCAGTCATTAAAGAAAAAAATCTCATCCAAAATGTTGGATTTTGAAAACAAAAAGACGACTCTCCTACAAAACAGTTGAGTTTTCAATCCAAAAAGATGAATTTTGAAAAAAAATGTTTAATTTTCAAGCCATAAAGACGAATTTTCTGCAAGACATTTAAGTTTTCAACCCACAAATATGAATTTTTAATGAAAATTTTGAATTTTCAAGCCTAGAAGACGAATTTTCTACAAAATACACTTGAATTTCAAATCCAAAGACAAATTTTCAAACAAAAGAAATTACTTTAATAAAATGGTTCAATTTTCAACAAAATCAAATTAACTTCAACTTCAATTAATCGAAAATTCCCTTACTCGATCTATCAGCTTAATTAATTAAACTATAATAAAATACTGAATTCTTTAAAAAAATATATATAAAATGTTCAAGAAAATAATACTAACAATAAAATTTAACAATATTGTCAAATAATGGTTGCTGTGAATTACAATACAGAATTGTTCTTCCAATTGAGACATTTCCATGGATGCAATTTTCGAAACTATATCCTAATGTGACAATTTTTTGTAAAATTGATCGAAATCATTTAAATTGTACTTACCATCTTTAAAAACCGGAAAATCTCGAATAAAGTTGAGGCAAACCACAAAACCCATTCAACAATATTTTTGTATGGATGGCCAAGTCGATTCCGATCCCTAAGAAGAATCGATTCTTGGCACCGATTCTTCGATTCCGCGGAATCGACTCTTGATCCCGGGAAATTGATTCTAGGAATGGATTCTTCCTTGGAATCGAGGCTATAGCCTCATGAATTTTAACACTTATTTCCCATAAGGAAAAAATACGTTTGTGTACTTTTATTGTACTATTAATATATATTACTTTTTAGATATCACACCAATAAGTCTCTTTTATAGGGCCAAAAAAAAACCCATAAGTGAAATAACAAGGGTTTTGGCACTAATTATGATTTTTTTTTGCCTTTTTTGAGCACAGATTTTTGTTTTTAATACATAAAATACTACTGTATAGTGTATACTGATAATTAGATGTTAATATACATTTTTCAAACAATTTATTATTGTTTTTAGCATTTTTCTGTTAGAATAGGGTTAGAAAGTCAAGGTTTTTTCAGAAGTTTCCCACTGTTTGTCCAATTTTCAGTTAGAGTGAGGTATTACTTAATTAGTGTTAACAAACATAATTTTACAATATTTTTATGTATTTTTATACTTTTATTTATCATACAATACTTTTACAAAGATTTAAAATATTGAAAAAGATTTCAGAAAGATTTAAAATATTCCGAACGATTCCAAAACATTAAAATATTTTACAATGATTTCAAAAAGATTTTAAATATTCCAAAAAGTTTCTAAATATTGCAGATTTACAATGTTTCACAACGATAAAAAAAATTCTACAATGATTTTAAACATTTCATAAGGATTTAAAATTTTGAAATGATGTCACAAAGATATAAAATAATACAAAGACTTAACAATGATTTAAAAAATCCAAAAACCTTTTATAAAAAAAGATTTCGAAGATTTTAAAAGATCAAAAAAAATTTCACAAAGATTAAAAATATTTTAAAATGATTTCACAAAGATTTTAAATATCCCAAAATATTCTAAACGATTTCAAAACATTTCAGAGATTTGAAGTATTTCACAAAGATTCATAATCTTTTAAACGATTTTAAAAATATTTCATATATTCTAAATGATCTCGAAAGGTTTAAAACATTTTACAGAGATTTCACAACGATTTGAAATATTGGAAAATATTTCAAAAAAATAAATATTTTCCAATCTTTGCACAAAGATTTCAAAGACTTCAAATATTTCACAAAGATTAAAAATATTTCACAAATATTCCAAACGATTAAAAAAGATTCAGAATATCTCAGAATGATTTTTAATATTCAAAAGATTTTACAGTGATACTGGTTCGTTATAAACTGTATCGCCGAGGAACTT
>JAUELO010000135.1:12209011-12220907 GCA_032357855.1 Amphibolips quercusostensackenii
TTATTTTTTCTTCAAATTTTGAAAACATGAAAAAAATATTTTCTGGACAACTCTACATTTCTTATTCTTCACAATATTTTCGATAAGTTTCTGCTAATAGAAGAAAGGTATGCTTTATCTTTATGCGGGCTAAACAATTTTTGAGGCCGGGAGAATTTTTTCCCCTAAAAACAAAATTTTGGAATTTTTCTTCATAGAGCTTTTTTAGACAGTCAACATTTTTATACATAACATTTTTTCGTATCTATATTTGTTTGCGAGAAAAATTAAAAAAATTCGATTTTATGAAAAAAAATTCTCCTGGACAAAAAAGTTATTTAGCCCGCATAAAACTTACAAGATGTCCTCCTTATAAAAGAACAAATTCAACAAAAAAAGACGAAAAATGTAAGTGTAAATCTCAATTAAGTCACAAGTTATAAAAGTTAAAAAAAATTTAAAAACAAAGGACAAAATTCAAATACTTATATGTAACTTTGTAGGCAAGTTTTTTCCGCAAATTGGAGAAAGGGGTAACGCTTAATTTACTCTAAAAAACAACATATTTTGTTCCCGTCAGGTTCTGCTACGTCAAGTGTAGAACCTTAGTTATTAGAAGAGAATTAGTTAAGAATATTGAGAAAAATTGGGAAATATATTAAACTTTGGAAACAAATCTCGACTTGAAATTAATAAACTTCTCTTACAAAAAATCCGGAACTTTTAGATCTTTAAATTAAAAAATAATACCTACATCAATGTTCCAAGTAGCCCATTTCACAAATTGCGAAAGTTTTGAAACTCGAACACTTTAAATTTATTATAGATTGATCGTTTTCAACTTTTAAACAAGTTAACAATCTAGTCACTTTGAGATTTTCAAATTAAGTGAATAAAACTTTGTAGAAATTTATCTGAATGTAATCAAGTGTCAGTATATTCTCAATTTCTTTCAAACTGATAATTCATCAAAAATTTTTTTCAACTCATCAACAATTGAGAAAACCCAAGATCAGTTATTGATAATACATAACAGAAGAGTTAGCAATTTTTCAAATCTATATAAAAAAATATATTTTTAGAACTGATTAGAAGATAAACGCTTCCAGATATTTAATTCAAATTAGAAAAAATTTGCATTCAATTTTAATCACTATCCAGTAAAGTGGGACGAAAAAAAAAATTTTTGAACTTCAAAAATCCACAGAGCCTAAAAGTTTGTGCATGCTGAAAGTAGTTTATTTTATAAATTTTAATCCCATAAAAAATAATCCTGCTATGACAAGCATATTGAAATTTTAAACAGAGAAAAGCCCAAAATTTGTTTTATAGCTGATAAATTTATATTTTATAACTCGGATGATTTTTGCATATCATAATTGTTAGTATATGTTATTGCTCACATATTCTAAATGATATAAATATAGATTTTCATTCAAAATAATAAATAATCTAACCCTTAAAATCCATGAAAATAGTATTAAAAATCTAAAAAAATACACGTATTTCGTCAAAATATAACTTTTTAAGTGAGACCAATATGCTAAAAAAAGTACATATTTTTCACTAAGTTATGACAAAAACATAGGCTTTTTTTAAATGACAGTTTCAATAACTTTTTCTCTTTTTTACTATTTTTTACGACTCGGACAATTTTCTGCTATAAGAATGTGCACTATGTAATAGTTGGACTATATTTTGATACGTTTAATACATAGTACACTTACGTAGGGCAAAAAGTTTACCAGTAGTAAAACAGAAAAAAAAGGAGAAAAAACTATTAAATCTTTCATTTTTTTGTAAACATGTATACATATTTTCGGTCGTAACTTAGTGAAAAATTGAGCTCTTTTTATTATTTCATTTTGAAAAACTCAGTCTTATAGAATTTCTTAATATTGTTAAATTTCAAACGATGCTGATTTCAAATTGTGTAATTTATCAAGTTTCAATCTGAAATTATTTATTTTAAATTGAAAACTAAGAGTATCCAAATATATCAATAAACTTTTTCAATTTAAAGGCCATAATAATATTGCGCTCACAAATCTTGATTAAATAAAAAAAATGCATTGGCAGCCAATTTAATTACTAAGACGTGGGGCCTGATATTTAAAAAATTTTCCAGACTAAAAACAGCCTGTTGTTAAATTAAAAAATTGCAAGTTCCTTTTTTTAGAGACTTTTAAAAAATTGTATACTTACGATTTTAAATCCAATAAAATTTCAGAAAGTTTCTAAATTATATAGTTACAGTTTGTAAATTTTTTACGAAAATTAGGTGTGTAATTAAAAAGTGAACGATTAAATTTTTAAAAATTGTCACGTTCAAGTTAGTCATAACTCAGTGATAAATTAAGATTTTTTTTTAGTTAGATGGTCTCATTTTCAAACTTATACTTTGCTAAAAGACGTGCAGTATTATAAAATTTCTAATACTATTTTCATAGATTTTAAGTGTTTAAAACGAAGAACATTGTACAGTTTAGACATTTTTGATCAATTTTAGATGAATTATGTAGTCTTTTGAATTAAAATCTTTATTTCTATTATTCAATAGTTGGTTTATTTTTGTATGGGACTTAAATTTTTAGAATATACTATTTATAGCATACACATACTTTTAGGGTACGTTGATTTCTGAAATTCAATTTTTGTTTTGCCGACCCTATTGTGTAGCCAAATTCTGTTTTCACTTTGTTAGTCAGGGTGTTTAAAACTGGTCAGGGAAAGTCATTTTTTTTGGTTGAGAATTCATCTTTTTTTGTTGGAAATTCAGCTACATAGTTGAAACTATTTCGTTGAAAATTTACTTTATTTGGGTGAAAATTAATTTTTCTACTGACTGTTTCAAGTAAAAATTCAACTATTTTGTTTAAAATTCGTCTTTTTTTATAGAAAGGTTATCCAATTAGTTGAAACTTTATATTTTTAGGTAAAAATTAATGTCTTTGGTTGAACAGTGAACGATTTTGTTGAAAATTCTTTTATTTTTCTTGTGAAAATTTATTTTTCTAAATTAAATTTCAACAATTTCATTTTTAGTTGAAAATGTGTATTTTTTGTATTTGTATTTCTATTTGTATTTTTGATGGAAAATTAAAATAGTTTTTGTTGTAAGTATCAACTATTACACTTTTTGTTGAGAATTAATTTTTTTCTTATCGGAGATTCATACCTGGTTATAAATGTAATTATTTTCTTGAAAATTTAAGTATTTTGTTAAAAATTTCTTCTTTTCTCGGTTGAAAAGTAATTTTTTTAACTGAAAATTTATGGATGATCCCTCATAAAATTCTGTATGAGTGTTGTTACTAAAATTTAGAAGCAAACCTTTTTTGAATTAAAATTATTGATCTCCTAGGTGTAAGGTTGTTTTCATAACTAAAAGAATTATAACTGCCAGAGAAAATAAAAAATTGTTCAAGGAAAAGTCTCTTAAAAATTTATTTCATCCTCTTCGATTTGATCAATTTTAAATTACTAGTGCAATTTAGGTCTAGAACATGAATTAAATTTATAAATCGCAAATAGGTTCACATTCTGGCGAAACTCGTGTAAAATTAGCTCTTGGTCGATTGGATTTTCTATAAAAGGAGGATGTTGTAAGCTCTCATTCTCGTATTTACACATATAAACATAAAAAAGTAGTTCCCAGTGTGATAAAGCTGGAGCTGCGAGGTTGAATGGCGTAAGTCCACTTTACGTTGGATTTCGTGTAAATCGTATTGCTACGCGGCCGCACGATATCTGACTTAAGCCGAAGTCCCGGACGCGTGGGACGAAGATCAGGTCGCAGAACATGCGGCGGAGGTTCTTTTCCTCGTCCGTTCTCGATTCTACGGCCTACGAGCACGCGATTTTAATATTCCGCGGAAATAAGAGAGATTACGTGTGTAGGTTCTCAAGAGGACACGAAGTCCGAGATGCTGATGGGATGCATGAGAATCATCTTCAAATGACATCAATGCTCCATGTAATCATCGTTAAATATATTACAATGTTGAAGGACTCTTGCTTCAAATCGGCGTTGCGGAAAGACGTCTATTATAATAAATTGCAAAGGCTAGCAAAAGTTCAAATATTTTCATTCAAATTTAGACAAATTACATAATATTTCGTTAAACTGTTTAGTTACACTTTTTAATTTTCATAAAAATGTCTTGAAAAGTAAACTTCTATTATAAAAAGTTGAAAATACTACCAAAACTTCAAATATTCGAATCCAAATCCAGTAAAATAACAAAAACGTTTAAATTATACAATTAAAGTTTCAAATTTTTACAAAAATGACTTGGAAACTAAATCTTCATCATAAAAATTGCAAATTCTATTGAAAGTTAATTTTTTTTAAATCCAGTAAAATTACAAAAGTCTCTAAATTGTTCAGTTACAGTGTAAAATGTTTACAAAAATGACTTCAAAGCTAGACTTCAATGGTAAAAACTTGAAAATTTTAGCGAAAGTTAAAATTGTTTTATTTAAATCGAGTTAAGTTACAAAAACCTCTAATATCTACAGTTAAAGTTTTTAATTTTTACAAAATTAACTTCCAAACTAGACCTTGGTGATAAAAATGTCAAGTTCTAGCAAAAGTTAAATTTTTAAAATTTGAATCCAGTAAAATTACATAAACCTCTAAATTATATAGTTACGGCTTCACGTTCTTAACAAAATGACTTCAATTATAAGATATTGCAAATACTAGCGAAGGTTCAAATATTTGAATACAAATCCATTAAAATTACAAAAACCTCTAAATTATACATTTAAAGTTTAATTTTTTACAGAATTAACTTCAAAACTAGACCTCAGTAGTAAAAATTGGAAATTCTAGCGAAAGTTAAAATTGTTTAATCTAAATTGGGTAAAATTACAAAAGCCTCTACATTCTACTGTTTGAGTTTGATATTATCACAAAAATGACTATAATTATAAGAAATTGCAAATACTAGCGAAAGTTCAAATATTTGAATACAAATACAGTAAAATTACAAAAACATCTAAATTATACACTCAAAGTTTCAAATTTTTACAACAATTACTTCGAAACTAGACTATAAAACAAACTATAAAAAATTGATAATTCTAGCGAAAGTTAACATTTTTTCATTCAAGTTCAGTAAAATTACAAAAACCTCTAGAATCTTCAGTTGCAGTTTTTAATTTTTACAAAAATGACTTAAAAACTAGACCCTAATTATAAATAATTGTAAATACTATTGAAACTTGAAATATTTAAATTCAAATGCAGTAAAATTACAAAATTCTTTAAATTGTACACTTATAGTTTTAAATTTGTACAAAAATTACTTCGAAACTAGACCTTTATAAAAAATTGCGAATTCTAGCGAAAATTTGAATTTTTTAATATAAAGCCAGTAAAATTATAAAAGTCTGTAAGTTATACAGTTAGGGTTTAAGATTTAAAAAAAAATGACTTTAAATCTAGACCTCAATGGTACCAACTTGCAAATTCTAGTGAAAGTTCAGATTTTTTTATGTAAATTAGTAAAATTACAACCTCCAAATAGTCTAACTTATACACTTAAAGCTTTAAATTTTTACAGCAGTTACTTCAAAACTAGACCTCTATTATGAAAAATGGCAAATTCTAGCGAAAGTTTACATTTTTTATCCAAATTCAGTAAAATTACAAAAGCCTCTATAATCTACAGTTGCGGTTTTTAATTTTCACAAAAAGTACTCAAAAACTAGACCCTAATTATAAAAAATTGCAAATACTATTGAAAGTTGAAATATTTGAATTCAAATGCAGTAAAATTTCAAAATTCTCTAAACTGTACACTTATAGTCTCAAATTTTCACAAAAATTTTTTCGAAACTAGACCTTTTTTATAAATAAATTGCAAATCCTAGCGAAAGTTCAAATTTTTTTATTTGAATTCAGTAAAATGACAAAAGCCTCGAGAATTTACGGTTACAGTTTTCAAATATTTCAAAAATGTCTACAATTATAAGAAATTGCAAATACTAGCGAAATTTCAAATATTTGAATAAGAATCCAGTAAAATGACAAAAACATCTAAATTATACTCCTAAAGCTTTAAATTTTTACAACAATTACTTCGAAACTAGACCAGTAAAATTACAAAAGCCTCTAGAATCTACAGTTACAGTTTTTAATTTTTACGAAAATGACTTAAAAACTATACCTTAATTATAAAAATTGTAAATACTATTGAAAGTTCCAATATTTGAATTCAAATCCAGTAAAATTACAAAAACCTCTAAACTATACACTTAAACTTTCAAATTTTTTATAAAAATTACTACGAAACTAGACCTTCATTATAAAAAAGTGCAAATTCTAGTAAAAGTTAAAAATTTTTAATTTCAATTCAGTAAAATTACAAAAGCCTTTAAAGTCTGCAGTTACTATTTTTAAGTTTTACAATGATGACTTCAAAACTAGAACTTAATTATATAAAAATTTGAAGTACCAGCGAAAGTTCAAATTTTTAAATTTAAGTCTAGTAAAATCACAAAAGCTCTTTAAATTATACACCTCAAGTTTCAAATTTTTACAAAGCTGATTTCGAAACTAGGCCTTCATTATAAAAAATTGCAAATACTAGCGAAAGTTAACAATTTTAAATTCAAATCCATTAAAATTACAAAAGCCTCTAAATTATACAGATAAGTTTCAATTCGTCACAAAAATTACTTCAAAACTAAAGGGTGGGATGTATTAATAATTTGTAGTTGACGGGGTTGCTAGAGAGTCCGGAAATCCTGAAAAAGGTAGGTCACCATTCTTTGAAATGCTCTGATGAACCTGAACAATTAATTATTTTATTTTTCAATCCTGGACTCTTTAACAACTTCATGAATTAAAAATTAAATTACATTCTTCAATTTTCAAGTACATACAAATAATATACATGGAAAAGGTTTTTATTTAAATTCTACACTTTTGAAGGTAATATAGTTAATAGTTAATAGCTCAATAATTGATAAATTCTGTAAGTTTGAAGTGTTCAAAATGAAACATCCAAAATTGAGAGATTTTAGATTGAACTTTGAAAGATGAACGATTTCAAATTTAAAATGCTTCAAATAAAACAATTTTGAAATAAATAAGTTCCAAATTAAACAAATATAATGTAACAACTAAAAATATGTATACATTCTTTAAGAAAATCTTTTATCAGAGATTTGAAGAATTCAACAAACACCGCACAATTTTAAGAATAGCATTCAGTTGGTAAAATAAAAGAATTGAAATTTGAGGTTTTCAAACAAATTTTTTGTTGTAAAAATTAAAAAGAAAGCGGATAAAGTTTAACGAATTATATTTGGAAAACAGTTTAAAATTGCAAATCCTTCTTAATCAAAATGAATGCAAAGAATTTTAGTACAGAAAGAAATTAAAGATTGATTCAGAAATTAACATTCGAATCTTTTAGATTTGAAGCTTTAAAAATTCAACCTGGTATACCGTTCTTGGCATAAGCTCAATCTATAATTCCATACCGGATGTTAGGCTGAGTACTCCTGAAATGAAACTGGCAAACTTCTCATTCAAATTTGCTCCTGGATTTCTCTAATTTTAGATCCAAAAATGATCAAAGTAAATTCTCTGTATGGTTTTAAATCGTATTTAATTTTTCCCAAACTAGCAATCATTCAATTATTAGCAAATCCATAAAAAAATACCTTCAGAAGAAAATTCCCCCAATAAGTTTTCTATTTATTTATTAGAATTTCAATGTTTTTTTTCTGTAAATCAGAAGCAATACATTTGTTCTTATTATCGATTAATTTTGTGCAAATTTTTCAAATCCATACATTTTCCACTACAGCTCATCCATAAAAATGTCTCTGAAAATATATGAAACGAGAAGTAGACTCTGTTATTTTTCCAGTGATTAAAATAGGGCTTCTAGGCCGTCTGACCAGAAAAATAGTTCACATGCTTCCTAAACTACTTTTTCCTGATACTCAACACGGTCCAGTCTGAAAATATAACATGGGGGACAATCGATAGCGAAAAATGTTTCTCATTTTTCCACGGATTAAAGTGCCGCGTTCGGACAAAATTGGCACTTGTCGAACATAAATCACTGTTTGATCAAATAAAAAAGCTATAAAGTATCTCAGTTGATCACACAGAAATAAATCCCAAAATGATATCGCATGCATATCCAAATTTATTTAAAATAAACAAGTGATTTTCGTCCAAAATTTCAGTCTTAATTAAAAGACAATTTTACAATTCTGATAAATTTTTACATAATACGAGGACCACAGTCCGTACCCTTTTTTACCTAATCTCCTTTTTCTTTTTTTTTCGCCTTTAATTGTAAGTTTGAAAAATCTCCTAAAAATCTAAGATCGAGAATTTTAACCTAATTTTCTCCTTTTCTCCCTTTTTTACAAGGTTTCAATTCATTTTTCAAGAATTATAAACAGGAATTCAAGATATTAGATAACAAGATGCTTTGAAAAAGATTCTTTTTGATGATACCAACAAAATATATAAGTTTTTAAGAAAATAGTTGGATTTCCAACAAAAAATATGAATTTTTAACAAATAAGATTAATTTTTTACCAAAAAGAAGAATTTTCAATAAGAGATGAATTTTCCACTGAAAAGGATAAATTGTCAACAAAAACAATGAATTTGTGACAAAGTAGTTCAACAACAAAAAAACGAATTTGCAGCCAAAGAGATGAATTTTCAACTAAATTAATGAATCTTTAACAAAAAAAAAAAAATAATTTTTGACAAAACAGTTCAACTTCTAACGGAGTAGCTAAGTTTTCAATAAAAAAAGATGAATTCACAATTAAAATGATAAAGCTCCAACCAAAAAAATTAATTGTTGACAAAGTGGTTCAGCTTCTAACGAAATAGTTTAATTTTCAACAAAAAATATTGATTCTTAACGAAAAATGCACTAGTAGGTATTTCAACAAGAAAAGATTTTTACTTAGTTTCAAAAACAGATAAATTTATCCGAAAAAACGCCTTTTCAACAAAAATGTGGATTTTAAACCTATTTGTTGAATATTCATCCAAAGAGATAAATCTTCAACAAAAATTATGAATTTTCAAAATAATAATAATAATAATTTTTGACAAAGTAGTTCAAGTTTTAATCAAATAATTGAATTTTGAACAAAAAAATATTAATTCGCTACGAAAAATGTAATAGTGGATATTTCAATGGGAAAATATTTTAATTTTGTATCAAAAACAGATAAATTCATCCGAAAAAATTACTTTACAACAAAAATGTGGATTTTTAAACCTATTTGTTAAATGTTCAACTGAAATAATGAATCTCAAAAAATAATAATAATTTTTGACAAAGTAATCAACTTCTAACGTAGTATTTGAATTTTTAACAAAAAAAAGATGAATCATCAATTAAAATGATGAATCTTTAACCAACAAAATTAATTTTTGACAGAGTGGTTCAGCTTCTAACGAAATAGTTGAATTTTCAACAAAAAAGTATTAATTGTTGACAAAAAATGCAATAGTAGATATTTCAACAAAAAAAGATTTTAATTTTGTATCAAAAAGAGATAAATTTATACGAAAAAACGACTTTTCAACAAAAGTGTGGTATTTTTAAACCTATATGTTGAATTTTCAACCAAAAAGAGCAATTTTCTACAAAAAAAAACGGATTTTTAACCAAAAAGATGAATTTTCAACTAAAATTATGAATTTGAAAAAAAAAACATTTTTACAAAGTAGTTTAACTTCTAACGAAGTGATAGAATTTTCAACAAAAAAAGATGAATTCTTAACTAAAATGATAAATCCTCAATCAAAAAAAATAATTTTTGACAAAGTTGTTGAATTTTCAAAATAAAAAAAAGGACGAATTCTCAACGAAAAATGTAATAGTGAATATTTCAACCAAGAAGATAAATTTTCTTTCAAAAAATTGAATTTTCAACCAGAGATAAATCTTCAACCAAAAAAAGTTTCAACCAAAAAAGTTGAATTCTCAATGAAAAAAGTAATGCATGATATTTCAACCAAAATTTTTTTTATTAAATATAGAGAAACAGTTGAATTTTCGACCCAAAAATATTAATTTTCAACAAAAAAGTTCATTTTTGAGCAAAAATTTGTATTTTCAACCGAATAGTCAAATTTTCTACCAAATTTTTGAGTTTTCAAGCCAAAAAGACGAATGTTCTACAACATTATTTTTATTTTTAACCCGAAAATAAGAATTTTTAACAAAAAAAGATGACTTTTTACAAAAATTGTTGAATTTTCAAAAAAAATTAATTTTTCAACCAATTTATACAATTTTTTACCAAAAAAGATGAATTATTAATTAAAAATGATATTTTAACCAAAAAATGTTTTCATTTTAAATAAAAAAAAGTTGAATTCAAGGAAAAAATGAAATTTCGACAAAATAGGTTAATTTTCAACCAAAGAGTTGAATTCTTAACGAAAATGATGAATCTTCAACCAAGAAAATAGATTTTTATCAAAGTAGCTCAACTTTGAACCAAAAATTACTTTTCAACCAATAAAGATAAATTCTTAACTAAAAACATGGATTTTTATAAATTTTTAACACTTTTAAAATATGTAATAGAATACGTAAAATGTCGTATCAAAGAAACGTATGTTAGTTGTAGTTATTGGAACAAAATTTTGAGAGTCGAAAATAATATGCAATAAACAGCGTATGTTAGGATCCTACAATAAAGTATAATTAATTTATAGTTGATTTTTATCTGGCTTCTTTTTACATCTAAACAAACAGCGTACTTCAAGAAATTTTTATTGCCATAATTTTGTTATTTTCGTGAATAATGATTGAATCTTTATGAATATTTACTTATTTTTTAATCTTGGATTTTATTCTTACGTATTTTCATCAGTAGAAAGCGCTGAAGTGTTTAACAGATTTTTCAAAGCTAGCTAAAAAAATATTAAACATAAAAATGGCTAGAAAACTTGCTAAAGAAAAGGAGCTACTGTTAGTAGACACTTTTGTTTAAGGATGTATACTAAATCAATTTGAAAAGTCGCCTGTTTTTAAAGTGATTTATAAAATAGGCAAAAATATATCTGTTTTTAATTTCCAAAAATTTTGATGGAGCCTTCGAAACGTACTTCAGAAAAAAATAATTGAGGTAAAAATTGTTTATTTAACAGTAGTTATTTAGAGTTTTAGCTTTTGCTTTCTGCATTGGGAAAAGTTAAAATTTTCATTTAATCCTAATGATCAAGGCCTCATTTTATTCTTTGAAGTATCCTCTACAATTATATTTGAGTGGGATTTATTTAGAAAAATTAATGAAGAAATCATACAGTTATTATTGTTATAAACAATGATAGTTTAAATTTCAATAAACACCAATCAAATATAATTGTAGAGAATCCTTCAAAGAATAAAATGAGACCTCCATCATTAGGATTAAATAAGAAGTGTAACTTTTCCCTAAAGATAAAGCAAAAATTAAAAATCTAAATAACTACTGTTAAATAAACAATTTTAACCTGAATTATTTTTTTTCTGAAATACGCTTAGAAGCCTCCGTCAAGATGTGCAGAAATTAATGTTTGATCTATTTTTGTTGATTTTATAAATAATTTTAGAAATTGGCGACTTTTGAGATTGAATGTACGTAGTGTACATCCTTAATATTTACGAGATACCCACATGATGTAAAAGTTTTTTAATAATAAATTTTACTTCTACCATATTTTTCTTGCGTAATTTTTTTCCTTAGAATTGGGTTATCATCTCGTTGCTTCCATTAAATGGTCTTAAGATTTATCGCCTCTCGAGATGACCCTAAAGCCTTTGTAAGAATGTCGAATTGGCTGTATAGAGAGATTTTAATAATGAGAGAGGAAAGCCAAATTACGGTCACACATCCATATATGCATTTGGAACGAAATAAT
>JAUELO010000135.1:12280719-12292229 GCA_032357855.1 Amphibolips quercusostensackenii
TCATACTTCAGAGAAACACCTTTTATAAGCTTTTCTTCTATACTTTTTTTAAGAGAATCTCTTTTTAAGGATCAGCAGTAATTTGCCATCATGTGACGGTCCCGTCGGCCCTGATACCCTTCCTCCATTGCTTTTAGGTCCTGGTGGAAGCGCTCTCCCTGTTCCTCACTATAATCTCCCAGATTATCAGGAAATCTATCTAGGTGACTGTGGAGAAAGTGTAACTTTATTTTCATATTTGCTCCTAAAATCTGGGAGTCACGTCATGTATGTGTGCGCGAAGTAGATGCGCAGAAAGCGAATTTTAACTAGAAATTAAACATTTATTGATAAGTCGTGTTCTAAAAAGCTGACTTAAATTTTTAATTATTTTTAATATTATATACACAACAATCATAAAAGCTAGAGCCAATTCAGTATTTTCATGAATATATTCGCAAACTTAGTACTTGAAAATATAGAAATCCGCAGAAATATCTAGGGCATGAAAATAAAAGTTTTTTTGTTGAGCTGTGTAATCGATTCACTATAACTTCAAAATTCAAATTCAAAATTCAGTTCAAAATATTAGAAAACAAGCACGTTTGGAAAGTAGATTTTTCATGAAAATAGGGGAATAAACTATTTTAAATAAAATGAGTGTAGGTACTAATATTAAATTCAAATTAAACCGCTTCAGATTCATAGTATTGCAAAATATTTAATTTTTAACAAAGTATATGGTTCAACTTTTAATCAAGTAGTTGAATTTTCAACCAAAAAAAAAACATCAATTCTCAACGAAAAATGTAATAGTTGATATTTAAACCAAAACCGATTTTAATTTTAAATCAGAAACAGTTCAATGCATTCAAAAAAGACAACTTTCCAACAAAATAGTTGATTTTTCAACCAAACGATTGAATTTTAAAGCCAAAAAGACGAATTTTCTACTAAAAATTTGAATTTTCAATCAAAAAATATAATTAAAAAAGGAAAAGTTAATTTTCAGACATATAGTTGAATTTTCAACAAAATAATAAAATTTTCAACCAAATAATAAAATTTGTGAGCGAAAAGAATGAATTCTCGACGAAATATTTGAATTAACTAAAAAAAATTATATTTCTACCAAAATAGATACATTTTTAACCAAAAAGACGAGTTTTCAACCAAAGAGTTGAAGTTTTAACTCAGAAAGATTTTTAAGTAAAAAAAAAAAATTTAACCAAACTGTTGAAATTTGAGACTAAAAAGATCAATTTTCTACAAAAATATAAATTTTCAACAAAAAAGTAAATTTGCAGTCAAACAGTTGAATTTTCTACGAAAGTAGTTCAATTTTTGACGAAAAAAAGAAGAATTTTTAATTAAGAAAGTTTGTTAAATTAAAAAGGAAAAAAATTGCAATCAAACTGTTGAATTTTAATGCCAAAAAGACCAAAAATATAATAGTAGACATAAAAAATTAAGGAATTAACTTTCAGCCAAAAATAGTTGAATCATATTTTTGGTTTATTTTAATAATTCTGTTCACATTCAAGTGGAAAATAAATTAGAATTTTGATTCATTTTGAAATTTTTTAAAAATGTGTAATAAATTACGTAAAACGGCGTATCAGAGAAAAGTATGTTAGTTGTGGTTCTAGGAACAAAATTTTCGAAATCGAAAGTGATATGCAACAATAAGTAGTTTATTTGGGACCCTATAATTAAGTACAATTAATTTGGAGCTTATTGTTATATGGTGTATTTTTACTTATTAGAAAAATACGCATTTAAAAAAATCGTTATCTCCATAATTTTGTTAATTTCGTGACTAATAGTTTTTATGATTTCTATTTTTTTTATTTTTTTTCAGCTGACATTAAAAAAAGGTTTTCAATATTTGGGAGCTTTCAAGTGATAAAAATACATTAGAAACAAATTTAAACGGTTGAGGAAACAAAAACAGAACAAGCAGGTTTTTATAATAGTCATTTTTATGTTTTTCAAATTATTTCTTAGTTTGCTTAGGAAAATAATTGAAATAACTCAGGGTTCTGTACTGGAAAAAATACACTAGAAAAAAATGTATGATAATAGGAAATCAAAATCTGACTATTAAAAAAAATAGATTGAAAAATTTAAACATGACCATTTTTCAATTCTGTTTATCTATTTTCAAAGCTTTGATCTTCTGAATCTTTTTCTGATATATTTTTGTCAATAGTAAGTGCTGAAATGTTCACAAATTTTTTGAAACTACCTAAAAAAAATTTATAAACACAAAAGTGACTAGAATACTTGCTAAAGAAAAGGCGTTACTGCGTTAGAGACACTTTCGTTCGATATGCATGAGATGCACATATGATATAACAAGTTTAAAATAATAAATGAAATCCCCGCTTTTCCTATTTTTTTTTTCTTGAAAAATCACCTTTTTGACCTAAAATGGAACTACTTAAACGCTTTGATCTCTGCTATGAAATAAATGGGAATTTATGTCGATTTTAATTATTATGTTGTAGACAGATTCTATCATATCATAGGAATTCATTTAAATCTCGCACTTTCAAGCAGCTATGTAGAATAATATTCATTATTGAAAAATCTCGGTTTCAGTATTTACAAATTTATTCATTATCAATATTATCATGGCATATAAATTGCATAAAATATTCAGAATATCTCTGCTTGAGCATGACTAGAACAAGCGCAAGAGTGATGTAGAATAAATTTCGCCTATAGTGAACAGTGTCTGACACAGTCGAAAAAAGAAGAGTCCAATCGATTGCATTTTCTTTCACTGCGACTGACCACAGTGAAATATATTCCCTGCAAAATTCGCTTTTATTCTTCCAAGTTTGAGTCGCCGTACTGTGTTTTATGCATTGTGATTTTACACTCGAGAAAGCAACATCAGGAAATGTATTCTCTCCATTTTAGAAACAGAAATAATTTTATGGAGTATAATATTTACTAACAGACGAATTAATTAAAAAATGGAAAATTATACGGCAATTCCAGAAGGCTTTAATTAACTAGAATTAAAAGAGAGCAAAAAAATTAATTCGTAACATGGAAATATTGTAAATATTTTCGTTCAATCTAAAAAGCTGCAGATTTTTCAGACCGAAAATTTTCATACGCCGTGTAGTATATATACACAGTTTCGTACATTTTATGGTATTTCCAAATCATTCATAAACATGTATGGATGTTATACGCAATATTTACTTTTGTTGAAAAAAAAATGTATAAGGAATTTTGAAAGTTAAAAGCATATTTAGAATTTGTTTTCCCTTTTTAAACACGAGAGGTGATTAATGAATTGGTCTATAATTCTGTAGAGTTTTCCCCATATTTTTGTTCTTCGTAAAGTACTTGTTGTGAAAAATTTATCTTCTTTGATAGAAATTCAATCTTCTTGGTTGAAAAATCATCTATTTGATTTAAAATTTAATTATTTCTTTGAAAAATTATTTTAATTGTTTGAAAATTCATGTTTAGAATGGAAAATTCAACTATCCTATTTTTGGTGTAAAATTTATCTTTTGCATTTAAAAATTCATGTATTTTGTTAAAAATTTGTCTTTTTTGAAGACAATTTATCTTGTGGGTTGAAAATTCAACAATTCGGTGAAAATTTTTTTTTTAGTTGAAAATTCATTTTTTTTAGTTAAAAAGTCTTTTTTTAAGCCGAAAATGCAACTATTCTATTTTTGATTGAAAATTATCTTTTTAGTTGAAGTTCCTTTGTTAAGAGGTGGGAAAATTAAGACAGGAAAATTTTTATAAAACTTTGAAGTTCTTGTTGAATGGAAATATGAATTTCACCAAGGGCCTATAAAGCAGTAGAGTGTTTTCCTTTATTATTATTCCTTTCCATCGAAAGAAGTTTCTTTGTATTCTACAATAAATCATGCTTCTCTAGATAATATTTTAAGAAAAAATTCTGAATTTTTCAGGGATATCAGGCTGATCACCTGACCGGGAAATCGGGAAAACCGGGAAATGACCGAGAATGTGTTTCAGCGACCGGGATTTTTCTCTCAGACGTAAAGAATGATAATTTTGAGTTTGAGACAGGGGATTTCAATAAAGAAATATAATTTTTTAAATTGCTACAGGAAATTTCTGTAAAAAATTATAATTTTGACTTTCGGACAGACAATTGCCGCAAAGAATTAGAATTTGACATTGGGACAGGGAATTTTATAAACGAATTATAATTCTAAGATAGAACTGGGGAACTCCGTAAAAAATTAGAATTTTTATTTGTGGTTCACTTTAGAACAGGAAATTTCGTTAAGATTGATAATTTTTACTTTAGGACAAGGAGTTTCCGTAAAGAATTGTAATTTGACATGGTCATTTTAAACGTGGAATGGCCAATTTGGAGAAATAATTTTAAACTTGATTTATAAAAAGAGAATTTACAAAACCAATCCCTGTTCCATGTCAGCATCCATCAGATTTTAAAAATTCCTTGCTCCAAATCAGAATTTTGTTGACCATGGAACAGGGAGTTACCGCAAAGAATTATAATTTAGACCATGAGGTAGGGAATTTCTGGAAAGAACTAGAATTTCACTTGAAATAGAAAACTTCACAGGACGTGGATTTTTGAAAATCTCTTGGTTTTATGATTTTTCGAAATTTTTAGGAACACTTTTCTAGATTTGGCAAAGAGTTAAACTCAAGATTTCAAAATGTTCATTTAGCCAAAAAACTTTTAAAATTGAAACTAAATATATTTTGAGTCCTTCATTCAAATAATTTCAACGTAGGCTGATTCGGCGTAAAATTTTTAAATCTTCTAAATCATTCTAGTTAAGAAAGTCGTGAATTTAGTTGCTGCACAGGTAGTCTTTAAAGTTTAAACTTTTTTTTCATCTTCACATGAATTTTCGTCTTTGAACTCAAATTTCGTGACTGGAAAATCTTTCTTGGTTGAGAATTCAAACCTTTTGTTAACTGGTTGTTCAAACCTGTTGGTAGTCAAATTCGTCCTTTTGGATTAAAAATTTGGTAGAAATTGAATCTTTTTTGGTTGAAATGTCAACTATTACATTTTTTATTGAGAATTCATCTTTGTAGGTAGAAAATTCAACTATTTGGTTAAGCACTAAACTATTTTGATAAAAATGTCATTATTTGGTTGAGAATTTAAATATTGTATTGAATATTTTTTGTTTTTGTTTAAGAATTTATCTTCGTAGTTTGAAAGTTTAACTATTAAATAATCTTGTTTTTGAAAATTCAAATATTTGGTTAAAAATGAAACTGTTTTAGGATAAGTTTAATCTTTATTGTCCTAAAGTTCGACCTTACGGTTAAAAATTCAGCTTTGTAGCTCCATCGAGTCTTTTCGTCCGTCCTACAACTAACTAATCTAGTTTGTCAAAGTCATCTTTTTTGGTGAAAAATTCAACTATTGTGTTAAGAATTCGTTCTTTTGGATTAACTATTCATCTTTTATGGTAATCTTTTTTGGTCGAAATAAATAAATATTAAATAGTTTATTTTAATCTGAAATTATCTTATTTGGTTCATAAAAGATATGTTAAAAATGTCACAAGATTAAAATGCTGGACTTTCAAAATTAATGGTCAGGAAAATGAAAAATTGGTCAGGTAAAAATCAGGGAATTTTAAAAATATAGTTTTTTGGCCACCCTGATTAAATCATTTGATTTATTTTTCATCTTGTTTTTGTTACTGTTTCTCACATTTTCCAATTGGGAAAGCTTGTTCTTGTGAAATGGAATAAGTTTACATTTGTAGTGCGTGTACCAGAGAGACACTGCTGTCAGCAAAGTTAGTCAAGAGGAAGAGTGGAACGACCAGTGACACCGTGAGAAATGCCTTATTCTTGGTGGATTACTCGTACGGCTAGCAGCGCGTAAGCACTGTAATGAAATTTAAACTGTCCGGGTTTGCTCGGCATTAAACAGCTCTGGCAATGCACTATCCCATTTGTGTGTATGTGTATAACACACACTACACACACGCCCTTTCTACCCACATCCTAACATGCCCGCTTACCTCCTGGATCTGGATGAATTTCCTAGGGGAGTTCGCAGTAGGCTCGTTTCGATAATCCTGCTTACCGAAAACTCCGCTTACTCGGGCTAGGCTGCTGGGATCAGTTCTGCTGTTACGATTTAGGGGAAAGTTATGGTGGCTGTTCAACCGAAGATAACGGATTCAAGATATTTGCATCAAAAATTTTCAGTGAAAACTATCAAGAATTCATATTATAACTTTTACTTCACTTTTGTTTCTTCACTGACGTCAACAGAACACCAAGAAGTTATTCACTTCTGAAATCATTTAAATCATGGGATCCCAAACTCTTTAAAAATTGGAATTACCAATTCAAGATTCGAGATCTCTCATTGTGACTAGATGTATTTCATAAGATCTCTCAAGGATCATATCATAAGTCGCGAAGATTTGAAAGATTTCTGAGATTTCCGTCAAGATTGAAAATCGTTTTTAAGCTTTGTAGAGTTGACCAATAACCGAACTTTTGAGAAAGGCAGCAAAGAACCGAATTTGAGAGAACTTTAGAGAAAATCATGAAAGGAAATTTAAAAACATAAACTTAAAAAAGTCAAAATATGTAACAAGGAAATTGCACAAGAAGGCTTAAGAAGAAATATGAGAGAAGTCTGTTTCTAAACAACAATGTAATAAAAAAAAGTGTTTAAAACTGTTTTTGTGTCTCTGAATCTTCTACAGCGACTTTAAACAAAAACTTGGAGTTGAATAGTCCCTCGCAGGGGAAAGGGTGGAAGATTACTTTTTTGATTCAAAATAACGTACGCAGCCGACAAATCTTGACCGATTTTAGCACGAAAAATTCAAAATTAAAACATTGATAAAATATGCCTTCCACAAAGAAGGCATATTTTTCACTAAAAAAAAACTACAATTTTTCTTTTTACAATCTCCGAAGGATTTGTAACCCTAAAAAATATTGTTCAAAACTAGGGATAAAGAAGAATATTTTTACAAGTTTTGAGAGACCACTTTATGTAAAGCAATGATTAATTATTGTTTTTCTTGCAGCTCATACACTAAAATCTGTTTGAATGATTATAGATTATCGCTAGATCAAATCCCTTAACCCTTAATCAATATGCTTTGAATTTTGTTTTGAAGAGGCAAACTCGAAGATCTTCTCTAATTGAACGTAAGTGCTCCTTATTCTAACTATATGTACATTCTACATACCTACATGATTGCGTGTCATAGCAAAATGCAAATAAGTGATTACTCACGTAGTTTACTCTTCAAGTGAACTACTCATAAATAAAAATACGCACTTAAAGGAAAAATAAAAGTAGTACAGATATATTTGTTGCAGGTCTTACCTAAAGCCACGTCAAAATCAATAATCCTTTAGCTCAACATCTATATTTCCATGATTATAATACTTTTGAGTATTTAAGAAAAAAATTTAATAAGAACAAAGGTCATTAAATAAATACTCTAATTCTTTTTTCCTTTGCAATCCTGGAATTCTTTCTCAGTTTTGCTCACTTCTAAAATCCCTGACTTATCATTATTTATATAAAATCAATTTCCTGTACACATTAAAATTAATAATAATGTTTGATTGACTAACCAAGGATTATTAAATGTACATGATGGGACTGAAACAATGTATGCATTGCAGTATCTCGGTCAAATCAAGAAAGACAGGAAATAGTATTACAAAAGGAAAAGTGAGTTATGTTCCGCTAGTCTTCAACGGCTACGAGATTATATAATACTTCTTAAGAACAGTTCAGGTTCAAAAGTCACCCAGAAACTTAAATTAAATTAATTTAATTAAAGTGAAATGTTGCTCTAACAGTGAAAATTTCTGCACTGTCACTAGCAGTGAAAACGGCACTTTGTTCTTCTTATGCTATGTGAGGAAGCTAATTGATTAATGGTTGTTTGAAACTCCACTTCCCCACTTATATCCGCCAACAACTTCTCCGTATAAATCGCTCAAATGTCGTCTCCGTGCTAACAGTTAATGAACATTAGCATCGTTCGATAACCATGTAATGACACTTGCCTTGTCTGTAAGTCAGGGAAATCCTGGAAACCAGGGAAGTCAGAGAATTTCATTGGCCAGGGAAAGTTAAGTAACAGTCGGGGATTTTCAAAAAATCTTCCAAAAGTCAAGGAATTTCTATAAGAGGCACTTTAATTAACTCTCAAGGATAATAAACCAAAAAAAATTTCAATTTATATTTTAAATTGGTTTATTCAGTTTATAAAAAGTCCTACTTGTGTAAAAATTGATCTACTTTGTTCAAATTTTATTTTTTTGGTGGGAAGTTTAACTATTTTTAAAAAAATGTTCTTTTTTAATTAAATATTCAACTACTTGGGTGAAAGTCGAACTACTTTGTTCAAAAATTATTTTTTTGGCTAAAGGTTCATCTCTTTGGTTTTAAATTGAACTATTTAGTTGAAAATTAATTTTTTATTGTTTAAAATTAATTTCTTTCAACTCAAAATGTAACTTTTCAATTCTTGGTTGAAAATTGATCTTTTTTAGATGAAATTTCGTCTTTTTTGGTAGAAAACTAACCTTTTTGGTTTGAAATTTCCTCTTATTTGGTTAAAAATGCAACTATTTTACAGAAAATTCTTCTTTTCGCGTTAAACTTCAACAATTTGAATAAATTTTTTTTTCTTGACTGAAAAATCTTTAGTTGTTGAAAATTCATAATTATAGTTAAAAATTCATCTTTTTGGTTAAAAATTTGACTATTTTGTTTAAAATTAATTTTGTTACTGAAAACTCAAATTTACATTATTTTTTGAAAATTGATCTTTTTCATTTGAAAGCTCAACTATTTGTTTGGAAATTCATGTGTTTTGTTTAAAATTGGTCTTTTTTGGTAGAAAATTGTCTTGGTTGATAATTAACCTTTCTGGTTTTAAAACTCATCTCTTGGTAGAAATTTCATCTTTTATGTTGAAAATTAATTTTTTTAGTTGAAGTATCAACTATTACCTTTAACATTCTTTGTTGAAAATTACACTTTTCGGGTTGAAAATTCAACTTTCTTCTAAAAAATTCCTCTTTTGGCTTACAATGTAACTACATATTTGTTTAAATATGCACCTGTTTTTGTTTCAATTTTAATCATTTTTCAGTAAAAATTCGACCCTTTGGTTGAATCTTTGTAGATTACAAATTTAACTATTTGGATGAAAGTTCAACTATTTCTTTGAAAATTAGTCTCTTTTTGGTTGAAGTTTTGTCCTTTTTGTTTGAAAATTGGACTGTTTAGTTGAAAACTCATCTTTGTGGGTAGAAAATCCAACTGTTTTGTTGCGAATTGGTTCTTTTGAATCAAAAATTCGTCGTTTTGGGTTAATGATCGAAATAAATAAATAAATTTAACATTTTTAAATTTTAATCTAAAATTTGGTTGTTTTATTATATTTATAAAATATTCTATGCTAGCAGTGTTACAAGATTGAAATAATGATATTTGAATATTAATGGTCAGATTGGTCAGGGAAAATGAAAAATTCACCAGGAAAAAATCAGGGATTTTTCAAAATGAAGTTTTGCGGCCCCCTTTTAACTGCTTTAATTATAATTTTATTGGCTGATCTGCTTCAAGTTCTATACATAAATTTGAACTTTAAGGCAAGTTTGCCCCCACCCAGTGTTGCTGAAAGCTTAATTTTCAATTTGAAGTTTATTCAAATGAGCTGCAACTGGATTCTATTGCTGTAAATGAGCTATCACCTATTCATGTGCATCCAAATTTACTGTAGTTCGTTCCATTATGATGGCATGTATGCTCCTCTCAGCGAAAATGTTCTGCATAATTTAAAGAACGATAGAAATTGCTCTGCGAAATTTGAAACATGATATGTGGAATGAGCCACTACGAGCTCAGAATCTACGTTTGATCAATCAGTTGATTATTAAATACATTGAAATTCGGTTGAATTAAACAAATTTTAGTTGATTCAACAAAAATAATTAATTGATTTTAAAAAACTTTTGACAGATTATATCAAATATTCTATCTGATGAATGATTTGGTCAAAACAACTACAACTTTAGTAGAATCAAACAAATCTTTGATTGCATTAAACAAATCTTTGATTGAATCAAACAAATCTTTGATTGAATCAAACAAATCGATTACTTGGATGTAACTTTTCTCTGATGAAAATGATTTAAGATGCCATATGTTTGAGCTAGTACATTTAAAACTTAAGCAAAATAGCATTTATTTTTATAAAACAGGAAGGATAAATATTACGAAAAAATGCAGAAGTTGAGAACTGTGTACCGCTATTGCTGATAGCGTGACATGTTCTATGTTCTACGGAAAAAAGAATGGCATGCATGGAGTGGTTCACTTTGTCTGCGAGTATAGACAAAACCGGTTCTGAAGAGGATCACCCGTCTCTTAGAAAAAAAAGAAGGAATTCACTCGCGTTACATTCATACCTTTTTACTCTCTTTACTTCAAAATTATGTTGCTTGTATTCTGTGGAATCTTTATTTTTTCATAAAATAAGAATTATACCCGGAAAAATGTTACTGGACCGAGTAACCGGGAAAACCGGGAATTTTGGGAGATTGGGAAAAACTGGGAAATGACAATAGATACACGATTTTTATTTATAGATTTATCAAATCCTTTAAGACTTTAAAAAATATGCAATCTGAAATTGAACATATTCAATTGAATCGCTTTTAACGGTTTCATTTATAAGTAAAATTGTTCAAAATTCTACAGTTTTCAGTTGAAAGTATCAAATTAAATTAATTTAAATTAAATTAGAAGGTTTTAATTTCAAAGGTACTTGGTTAAAAGTGTAAAAGTATAGATGTCTGAAGGACTTGGAACAGAAATAGTTCAATCCTAATCTCTTCTACTTCGAAATTGAACAGTTTTTAAATGTTTTTCATTTGAAAATTGTCCATTTTTGAACGATTCGATTTTCATTTATTTGAAGTGTCAAGAATATTGCTTTAAATTTGTGTAATTTTTAAAGATTTATTTTTAGTTACTATCTAGTTTTTAATTTTAAAAAATGTATTATACAACATTGATAACGTTTGAGTTTAAAATTATTCAAATATGAATGTTTAACTTGGAGTTTTAAAAGCTTCAAAGTTATTATTGTTTCGTAGTATATTATCGTCATTTTGGATATTCATTTTTGAGTAGGTACTTAAAATTATAAATTGTTTAGTTTCTAAAGGTAGAATTTTGAAATCTTAATGACCATGAATATTTGTTTGCAAACCGAAAATGACCTGGAATTTTTTTTACTTTTGACTGACCATCCTCGAATATGTTTGACACAACTAATTTTGATAAATTTAAACCAAAAATGTCCTCAGAGTTTTCATTCTCTATTGTCACTATGACTCATTTTTTATCTAGTCACTTTTTAAAGGAAAATACCACTTTAGTCACTTTAATTCATCTCATTTTAGATTTTATCTAAAAAAAATTGAATTAATCTATATGAAATCTATAGTAATGTATGGTTTAA
>JAUELO010000135.1:12478095-12490800 GCA_032357855.1 Amphibolips quercusostensackenii
AAAACAATAAAGAAAAAGCAATATTACCTCTTGAAACAGTAAAAAATCCAAAATATAGAAGGGGTGATTTCAACTCCTAAATGTGAGCGATTGCCCCCCTTGTGAGCACATCCTCTCTTTCGGCCCTGCGGCTCCTCTCATCACATATCGAGAGTTAAGTGTAGTATAGAAGTTATTGCTGATAAAGGACCAGTAATCTGAAAAACTCTACTTTATTGAATAGAAGTTATAATTTTATAATCCGATGACTTTTTTTTCTTTATCTGAAAATGACTTTTTCTGCAATATCCATAGTACGAGGGTTGAAATAGAATTATGTTAGGACTTTGATTCGGAAATGGAGGGAAAAGGGGTGAATAAATTGAATAAAATTTGATTGGGCTTTGATATGTTTCAGTTTCCCGATGCTTGCGTGAAGTTTGGAATAGACGATGTGGAGAAAAGCGAAAACACGTACGTGGGTTCTCTGGTTCTGCGACAGCCTCTTGACTACAAGGAGAGACCTTTCTACCAGCTGCTTCTCATGGCGAGCGTGAGTGGAACTCTGAAATTGATATAAATTAGTCGCTTGTTTCAACTTCTTCCTAGCTCCTTCCTTCCTACTTCATCATTGTAGACGATGTGATGCGATGCGCATATGCCAACGAGTGGCAGAACTAATTAATTCTTATTATAATACACTGCCTTATAAGACGCAAATTGCTATCACAACTTTGCTTTTTCGACTCTATTTAGCTAACAAGAAAAACAACTTCATTCTCTTCTCACTACATTTTCTTTATCTCTCTAATTATGAGTCTAGCCAACATCACTGTCAACTTAATTAATTTCCTGAAACACGGGTAAACCGGGAAATGAGAGTAAATTCATGTTTTGACTGTAAACTTTGGAGTAGCAAAACCTATCCTATTTAAAATTCTTAAGTCTGAAATTTTTTACACTTTTTGACACTTTTTTTACGATACAACTATTTTATTACTATTTTAGAAAAATGTCAATAAAGCTACACTATTCTTAGGGTTTCGTAGCCTCGGGCAGAAACCCTTATAGGTTCGGTCGGATGTCCGTCCGTCCGTCGTACTTTTTTCTAAGGATGGGAAGTGAGAAGAATCGAGGGAAAATGAGGGTTAGGGAAGTTGTTGCAATGAGGTGGGTGAGGGGAAATAAGAAGAGGGAAAGTAGGGAAATGAGGGGAAATACGTGGAGGGAAAGCAGGTGAAATAAGGGTATTGAGGGGAAATGATAGAAGGGAAAGTAATTGAAATGAGGAGAAGTGAGGGGAGGGAAAGTAGGGGTAATAAGATAAATGAATGGAGGATAAGTAGGGAAGATTATGGGAGGGGAATTATGAGAAATAAGAGATGGGGAAGTATGTGGAAATGACAGGAGGGAAATTAGGTAAATGAGTGTAAATTAGGGGAAATAAGGGCAAATTAGGGAAATAAGGGTAAATTAGGGGAAGTAAGAAGAGGGAAAGAACGGGTAATGAGTGGAAATAAGTGTAGGGAAAGTAAAGTTAATGAGGGGAAATAAGTGGTGGGAAAATAGTGAAAACGAAGGGAATGGGGGGAAATGAAGGAAGGGAAGTAAGGAAAATGTAGGAAACAGGGGACAAGAGGGGAAGCGAAGTGATGAGAAGTAAAGAAAAATAGGGAAAATGGGGAGGGAGTATGGGAAGCGAGGAGAAGGGAAATATGGGAAATGAGAGGAAATTAGAATGGCGAAGTAGAGGATGTGGGGGGAAGTAGGGGGATTGATTAGAAATGATGGTGATTAGGGGAGGGTAAATGTAGGCTGGGGATAGGTAGTAAGGGAAAAAGTGTGTTCGGTGGGGACGCGAAGAGAAGGAGAAGCAGTGGAGCGAAGGGAAAAGTGGTATAGCGAAGTTAGAAGTGAGGGGTGGGAGGGGATGTAGTGGAATATAGGAGTGTAGGAAAGGAAAAGTATGGGATGCGGAGGTTTGAATGACATAATTAAGTTATTGATAGGCTACGGAACTTTTTTGTAGGCGCGCCGCGCTTTATTTGACCAATTTTCCGAATTGCTTGCTTATGCAACTATTTTGTTAACTTTGCCTTTAAACATATTTTCAAAAGATTTAAAGATTTCGCAAGATTTCAAGATATTGAAGATTTAAAAAGACTTCAAGGTTTTAAAGAGTTTAAAAGATTTCAAGATATTGAAGATTTCAAAGATTTCAAAATTTTAAAGATTACAAATGATTTCAAGATTTCAATTTCAAGATTTTCAATATTTAAAAAGATTTCATAAGATTTCAAGAATTTAAATATTTCAAAAAATTACAAGATTTTGAAGATTTCAAAAGATTTCAAGATTTTGATGATTTCAAGTGAATTCAAAATTTTAAAAAAATTCCGAAATTTTAAAAGATATTGCGAATTTCAAGGTCGTTCACGGGATTTTAGTTGATTTCAAGGGATTTGAAAGATTTAAGGATATTTTAGAAGATTCCAAGTAATTTCAAGATCTCAACAATTTCAGGGGATTTTATAAAAGTTCATGTAAGATATCAAAGGATTTCAAGGGATTCCAGGATATTCAAAGACTTTATAGAGAACTTTAGGAAGTAAATGAAATTAAATCAAGTTTTAACTGACTTTTATGGATTTCCACGGATTTCATGGTGTCTTAGATCATTTCAAAGATTTAAACATTATAAAAGTAATTTTTAAAAAATTTAAAATTTAAAAATATTGTTCAGAACTTCACAATATTTTTAGAGATTTCACAAGATTCGAGGGATTTTTACAAATTTAAAAGTATTTTAAATAATACAGTGTATTTTAAAAGATTTGGAGGAATTTCAAATGAATTTTAAATGATTTCGTAAGATTTCAGAAGGTTTAAAAGATTCCGAGGAATTTAATGTGAATTTCTAAACGATTTCGTAAGATTTCAGCAAATTAAAGATATTTCAAGGCATTTCACAATATTTGGGAGATTCATGGGATTTACAAAAATTAAAGGATTGCATAAAATTATGAGGAATTTCGATAGATTTTATGGGATTTAAAAATCATGGTTTTTAATAGATTTCTATGAATTTCAACGGATTTCAAAGAGTTCAAAAATTTCAAAGGATTTTAGGGAAGTTCTAGAAAATTTTAGGAAGCAAATGAAATGGAATCAAATTTTAAATAACTTCAAGAGGTTTCTAGGTATTTTATGGGGTCTCAAAGTATTTCAAAGATTTAAACATTTTATAAGTAATTTTAAAAGTTATTTAAGATTTTCAGATGTGCGGGATTTTACAAGATTCAAAGGATTTTAATAATTTCAAAGAATTTCAAAGAATATAGTAAATTTTAAAAGAGTACATTAAATTTAATCAAATTTTAAGGGACTTCTAGGGATTTCATGGCATTTTGTGGGGTTTTAGAGGATTTGAAACATTTATACATTTTCAAAGAAATTTTAAACCCTATTTTATATTTTTAAAGGATTTTAAAGAATATAATGTATTTTAAAAGATTCCGTGAAATTCCAAATAAATAAAAAATATTTCGTAAGATTTGAACATTTCAAGGGTTTTTACAATATTTGAGGAATTTATAGGATTTTAAAAGAAATCAAAAGATTTCATGAGATTATCAGGAATTTCTATATTTTTCAAGGGATTTAAAAACAAGAGTTTTTAATAAGTTTTTGTGGCTTTTAACGGATTTCAAAGTTTTCAAGGGATTTCAAAGCTTTTAAAGTATTTTAAAAGATTTAAAGAGATTCTAAAAAGTTTAGGGTATTTAAACAAATTCTAAGGAATTTAACGAGATTTTATATTTTTAAATGTTTTTAAAGGATTTCGTAGGATTTCAGAAAATTTCAAAGTATTTAAAAAAAATATCCTGGATATTAATAATATTTTAAAGATTTCAAGTGATTCCAACCGATTTCTAGAGTACTTTAGGGAATAAATGAAATTAAGTGAAATTTCAAGGGACTTCTAGAGCTTTCTATGGTTATCATGGATTCCATAGATTTCAAGTGATTTCAAGGAATTCCGTCAGATGTGAGGTAGTCACATGGTTTCAAAAGAAATTATAAGATTTCCAGGATACATGCTTTAAAAGATTCGGAAGGATTTCATGCGTTTTTATAGAAGATGTATTTACATTCTATACCTGATTACAAAAATTATTAACCCTTCAATGTAATATTTAAAAAATTGCATGGCTCTTTTTTTCTACTATTTTCTTAAATGTATGCTCATATTGACATTATTTTTTATTTCTCTTTCGAATCCGAGGCCTAAATTTTTAAAATTTCTAATATTATAATTTTGAGTTTGAAATGAATTTATAACCTTTTAAAATTTCAAATGATTTAATTGAAACCCTTGAATAAAAAAATATATTTTTGTCAATATTGTAGACAAATACACATGTGACAAACATTAACAACTTTCAATTGAGGATTTTGACAATTCAAGTATTTTTAATTTAACAAATTCTAAGTCTGTTCTAAATTAAACGATTTTTAAGCTTAAACATTAAAAATTACACTGTGTCAAGCGGAAATTCTTATAGTTAAACAGTGATAAATTTGAAACTGTCAAAAATGAATAATTGTCGTTTGAAACTTCATAAATTAGTCAACTTAAAAAAAGTCAAATTAATACATTCATAACTGGACAATGTGAAATTTTATCGATTATAAATATAAATTTTACAAAATTAACAATAAAATTTTTTACTGAGATTTGGATTTTCACAATTAAATTTATCCTTGCAGGGGTTTATTCTTACATTGATCCTTTAAATTAAAAAAGTTATTTCCTAAATTAATATTCTATCTAAAATAAAAAAATCTATTTACACTTAAAATCGAAATTATGCAGTTTTGAAATGTACAAGGCGCAATATGACAATTTATTAATTTTAAATGTTTGAACTTCACAAATCTCATTTAGAAATTGTCCAGTTTCAAACAAAGTTATCATTCAATTTTCAGTGACTAACTTGTAGTTTAAATCCCATAATTTTGAATGTTTGAATTTTTTTAAATTTGGATGCTCTAAGTTTGAAAAGTTTAATTAAGAAAATAAAAAATATACAGTTCTGGAGGCTTAATTTTATCCCACCATGGTTTTATTTTTGAGGCCTCAAAATTGAAAAATTATTGGGGTGTTTAGCAACAGACTTTGAATTGATTTTTAAAATCTTCAACTCTAAAATTTTGAGCTCCACTTTTGATTTTTATCTTTTTCAGCTTAATATAAGTGATAAATGATATCTGTGAATCACAAATATTTAAAAAATGTTTGAGATAGTATGTAGCAATTTTTTGTTTTAAATTTGTAGGTTGGGACAGTTTCGTGACAAGGCAATTTGCGTACTTTCTGAAGTGATAACTTCTTGTGGCACGGTGTGAACTCGCAAAACTAACAGGATTTGAGGGGAAATACGTGTAACGCTAACGCTAACGCTAACGCTTCACGGGTCTACGCTTCCTCTCCTCTATCTCTTCTTCCCCTACTGAAAATTCCTATATAGGAACCTATATTTTTCACCTATAGGTGCCACCTATAGGAAATGACATAGGCGCCTATATAGGACCCTACCCAGATACGCAGTAGTAATCTATGGCACCTACGGTTGCGTAGAAATTTTTTTGGTCCTCCAGGAGCACCGAGAGACATGCGTAATATGATTGTTTTCCATATTCACCTAATTTTTTGTGCTGCCTATGTAGGTTCCTATATAGAATCCTATATAGGAACCTATATTGGTTCCTATGTCATTTTCTATAGGTGGCACCTATAAATAAAACATATACTAGGTTCCTGTATAGGATCCTATGTAGGATCCTATGCAGGATCCTATGTAGGTTCCTGTATAAGATCCTATTTAGGAACCTATATAGAAATTTTCAGTAGGATCGCTTTTCCCACTGACTGACTCTTTCAATCCCTCTCCCTCACTATCTTTCCTTCGCTTCTTCGACTCCTCTCCCTCTCGCCTCTCTCTTCTTCTCCCCCCCTCTCATATATTATGATACAATATCATACAATGTGATACCATATCATATAATATTATGGAATATGATACAGTATCATACAATATGATGCAATACGACACAATATGATACAATTTAGCACTGTATTATATAGTATAATATAATATGATACAATATAGCACTGTATTATATAGTATAATATAATATGATACAATATCATATGATGTGATACAATATAATACAAAATAATACAATATGATGCAATATCATACAATGTGATACAATAACATATACTATGATAGAATATGACACAGTATCATACAATATAATGCAATATAATTTAATATGATACGGTATGGCACAATATGCTACAGAATGTTACACTATCACACTATACATGGTATCCCAGATTCAAGTGCCGGGAATCATATAGCTGTATAAATATTTAAAAAATAAATCGAAAATTCCTTTTCCAAAAATCAGTTGAAGTTTTAGTTTTTGATTTATTAATTATATAAGCTGGACCAATCAGGAGCCCAATACCTGTACGTAAGCAGGCCCGAGGTGGGGTTCGCGGTATTCACTAGACTACGTTGGACTGCCGCTCACGTACGCGTATTGTGCTCCTGATTGGTCCAGCTTGAATAACTTGATAACTCAAAAACTAAAACTTCAACTGATTTTGGGAAAAGGGATTTCCGATTTTTTAAACTTTTTTTACAGCTATGTAAGTCCGGACACTTGAGTCTGGGACACCCTGTATAACACAATATATGATATAATTCAATATGATTTAATATGATATAGTATGATGCAGTATCATATGATATGATACATCCTAATACAATGTGATACAATATTATATAATTTGATGGATTATGATACAGTATCTTACAATATGGTGCAAAATGATACAATAAGATGCAATACAATACATATGATACAACGTGGCACTATATAATACAGTATTGTACAATATGATACAGTATAATAAAAAGATCATATGATATGATACAATATAATACAGCATAATACAATATGATGCAATGCGATACATTACGAGACGATATCATACAGTATGATACAGTATTATGTGATATAGAGCATGCTCTAACAAGTGACACTATGATACACTATAATGATGCACTATTATACTATGTGATACAATATGATACAATATCATATGAAGTTATCACTTCTGCCTGGCATCCCACGACGGCTCACTTTTTTTTATTTATAATGTCTAAGCAATGTCGTTTAAAATTCGGAAACTTCACTAAATTTTGCTTTGATATAAGTACTTTACTGGGATAATTTCAGAAAAAATACATTATTATTCATTATTCATTATTATATATTGATTCTCTTTTTTTTTGTAAAACTAGGATGGAACGAACAATAGAACTACTGGGGTTGAAATCAAAGTAACTGACATACAAAATAGTCCACCTGAGTTTTTGGATTCACTCACGGGAGTGGTCCGTGAAGATGATCCCATTGGTACTTTGGTCATGACGGTAAAAGCTCGGGATGGTGATAGAGGCATGCCCAGGAAGATCGTTTACGAGCTCGTCACCAGTAAGTGGTATTTCAGAATCTCTTCTGTTTTCTAATGTGATTCCTTTATCTTCTCCGTCAGAGTTCGAAATTGCAGCTTTTAAAACGAGTAGTTAATGATACCTTTCTGAAAAGAAACTGCGGTTCTCAAGTCGAAAAGCTAAAGTTTGAAATTGAGCTATTTCTTCAAAGTATTCCGATCATTAACAGGGTTGCTACAGAATTCCAATTTTGAAATTCCCTGACTTTTTCCTGACCAGTTTTTTCCAGTCGTTTTAAAAATTTTTTTCGGGTGTAAAACTAACTTTACATCTAGGAAATGAATAATGATGATACAAAAAAAAAATGTTTCTAAATTTCTTTTAAAGACTTTGAGTGACAACAGTCATACAGAACTTGATAAGGCGTCATCCACAAATTTCGCACGTCGATTTGAGGGGAGGATTTGGATTCGGTAAAATCTTACTGATTCTTATGGGGGTGGGTTTTCAAGATTATACGTAAGACAAATTTTTACTGTAAAAAATAGTAAATCTACATGTATTACAAATTATAGATAGTGTATTTTCAAACAAAATAGATGAATTTTCAACTAAAAACAATAAATTTTGAACCAAAATGTGAAAATTAAGTATTCATTTATAACAATTTACAACCAAAAAAAGCAATTGTCAATAAAATAGTTAAATTTTTAATCAAAGAGATGAATCTTCAATCAAACAAATCAGTTCTTAACGAAAAGTATAATAGTTGACATTTCCACCAAAATATATTTTAATTTTCAATCAAAAGCATTTGAAACCAACCAAAAAGTACGAATTTTCAACAAACCATGTAGTTGAATCTTCAACCAAAATAGATTTTTTTCAATACAAATGGAGCAATTTTCTCGAAAGAAATTAATTTTCAAACTAGAAAGATTTTTTAGTCAATTGGGACAAAAATTTCGAACTAAATTGTTGAATGTTATACATAAAAAATCAATGTTTCTACCAAAATAATTGAATTTCCAATTTAAGAAAAATGGATTTCCAACAGACTATTTAGTTGAATCATTAAGGAAAGAAATAAATTTTTAATCAAAAAGATAAATTCCAAACCAAAATTAGAATACTTCAATTTTCAGTTTAAAAAAAAATCAATTTTCAATTTTAAAAAAAAACGAGTTTGCTATTAAACAGTTGATTTTACGATAAGAAAAAAATTTATTTTTCACAATGAAGTTAATTTCTAATTACATTTTCAACTAAAAAAATAGTTTTAAAGGAAAAATTGAATAGTTACATTTTCAGTTGAAAAAATTAATTTAAAACAAAAAATCGAATTTTCAACAAAATAGTTTATTTTTAAGTGAAAGAAATGAATTTTTAACAAAATGTAATGAATCTTCATAAAAAATAATCAATTTCAAACAAAAAGTTGAATTTTCTACCAGCAAACATCAATTTTCAACAAAATAAATAAATTTTTAACTCAAAAAGGTCAATTTTTACTCAAGAATAAAAAGTTAAATTTTCAATTAAAAAAATTAATGGCAAATAAAAAAATATCAACAATAAAGTTTCAAGTAAGGAAATTAATTTTTAACCAATAAGGTATATTTCCAAGTAAAGAAATTAATTTTATACCAAAAAAGATGAATTTTATCAAAATAGTTCAATTCTAACCAATAAAATAAATCTTCAACTTAAAATATTACTTTAAAAAAAAAAAGAATTCCTTACCAAATAGTTAAATTTTTGACAAAAAAAAAAGGAATTTTCAACCAAGAAAATTAATTTTTTACCTAAATTAGAAGAGTTATATTTTTAGTTAAAAAATTATTTTTAACAAAATAGTTACAAATTTTACAACCAAAGAAATAAATTTTTAACCAAACAGATAAATTTGTCACCAAGAAAATTAATATTGTACCACAAAAGACGAATTTCCAACAAAATAGTTGATTTTTCAAACCGAAAATATGAATTTTCAAAAAAAAAGGTTATTTTCAACAAAATAGTTGAATTTTTAACAAAACAGTTGAATTTCAATTCAAAATGAATGACTTTTTGACAACACGAGATGAATTCTCAACCAACAAAAATTATGAAATAAAAAACTTATAAAATTATACGTTTGTAAGACGTTTATTTAATTAAAAGAATTTATATGTATGTTTATTCATTAAGTTTATGAAATCTTAATTAGATTTTAAGTAGGGGGCAGAGAAAAAACCTACAAAACTTTACATTAGGAGAGGGTGAATATTTTAGAAAAACGTCTTACGTAATTTATGGATAACAACTAAACTTCAACTTTAGTTTATCGAAAATTCCTTGACTCTTTCTGGTTATCCGTAACATTTCCTGACTTTCTGGAAATCCCTGAACTGTATATCAACCCTGATTAAGTAGCTTTATCGAAATTACAAAAAGCTTTTGAGTTCATAAGGGAAAAAAGAAATATAATTTATCCTCGAATTGATCCGGAAGATCTAATGTCGGGGTCAAACGTCGAGGCCCCTCACTTCTTTTGATAGCAACTTGCCAAAGTTCACTCAATGATATGATCACTTTTAGTCTAAAAAATGGTTTTCAATAGTTAGAAGGCAAAACAAGCAAAAAATTTTGGCTTCCTTTTTTTAAGACTCATTTTTCACCTGTCCCCAAAACTAGGTCGACGTTAGGAAAAATCTGAAAAATGCTCAGATATTCTTTCAACATTTTGAAAAACGTATTACATTAAAGAATGTTGAAAAAATATCTGATAATTTTTTTAGATTTTTTCTAACGTCGCACAGTGGTCCAGTAATTGATTTTCGCGGACAAATTAAGCTAGAGGTCGTAATTTTTGGTCGATTAAAAAATTTTTTTTAGAAATACTCTGGATAAAATTCCGCATCAATCCCTAGAGGCCGAATTTTAATTTTAATTTTTCGTTAAACGTTATATTATTAAACAATTTTTAAAAAATCAGATTTTGCAATAAATAATTTTTTATCTTCGTGTAAAACAATAAAGTACAACAGAAATCAATCATAAATGATGCACCGACACAAATATCATAAGAAAAAATTATTGAAGCAAAAATTTCGCAATCATAAACGAATTTTATAAACGAATATACATTTATATAACTTTTATAGGATTAAATATTTTCTCTTCATGGAAAATCATCTTTAAAAACACCACAATGTTATTTCACATTAAGAATGTTGTTAGGCATAAGTATTAGTAATTGTTATTAACAAATTATTTAAACAATTGCATTATATTCGTGTGTTTTTACAGAAAAAACATTTTTTTCACGAAGAATAGCTGCTGTGAATGACTGTAATATTATCTAGCTGAGGAATTTTCTTTCAAGTCAATAATTAAAATTGTTATTAATAAATAATATAAAGAATTGCATTGTATTTGTGTCTTCTTACAGGAAAATATTTTTTTCTCACAAAGACTTGCTGACAATGATTTTTCTATATTATGTAACTGAGAACTTTTATTCTAAATCAACCATTTCAATTGTTATTAACAAATAATTTAAACAATTACGTTATACTTTTCTTTTATTATAGAAAAAAATCATCTTCTTACTAAGGCATTTTTATTCTAAAACAAAAATCCAAATGTTTATGAAAAACATGCCATGTGAACAACTTTTTAATATTCTAATTTTTAAAAACAAAAAACTCTTTTTAACTCATTGAATTTGTCTGAAATATTTATGCGAGTAAAGCTGCTTCTTAAGCATGCAGTGTTTAAACGAATTTCTCCTTCTTCTCCTCAGTCAGCTGTTGTAGATAAAGAATGATTGGATCTGAAGAGGTCAACAGATAGTGAACTAAATTAACGTTTGTAGCTATCCTTGAATACCTCCTGGAAGATGGCATGTAGAACCACGGATAATTGCGAGCAAAAATTTCAGCAGTTTCTGATGCAAGTTTTTCAAATTTTGAAGTATTGATTTGATGAAGAGATACCGGTGCTTGGAGGATGGAGTAGAGGTTCTCTATGAAATCAATACAGACACCTGTTACCCTGTTTAAATTTTCAAAATTTCCGAAAAAATTTTTTGCGGCATTTTCATCATTCTATGTACCAGCACCTTGTTCCGGAATATCAACCATTATACCTAGTTCAGACCTTAGTTCTTTCTAACTTTTCTTCTTTCTTTAAATATGTCCTTAGCCTCTTTCCCTTTAGCTGACCAAGCCTTAAATGGCAGCCTATACGCAACATGTAAAACACATTCCATCAGCCTAAGCCAAGCGTGCAAGGTTGCCAATCCATACTGGAATGCGGTAGCGTCTTCTTCTTTGGATTTCTTTCGTCCTAGCTCCGCAAATGCAAGAAACAGCACAGGATGATGTTTTAGTGATCACTTGGCACACTTTGCCATCAATCATGGTGCAAGCTAATATATGAGCCACGAGAAATATCTTTCTATCAACTTCAATTCTATTCAGCACGAGATTCTTTATGTGCTTATTGATATTTTCAACTTCAGTTAAAGTCTTTTCCGCAGTCTCCTTTGCAAACTTAAATCCTATTGGCCTTATCGATTTTTGCGATAAATGTTTCTGATTTTTAAAATGCACTAATAATCTTTTAGACGTATTTTTCAGGAGGAGAGAAACCCAAGACATTATGAATACGCTTCCATTAGAAGTATTTTCATCTAAAAATCTTTGTTTGTAAGCAGAAAGGCCTAAAGTGACATTACAACACAATTTTGAAATCATTTCTTAATATCTCTCATTTTGGAATGTAAAATCAGAAGAAATTACGCCTGAAATTTTCAAAATTTTCTCTGCAGTATGATTCAGCAACTCCTGCAGATTAACAGAGACTTTTTTCACCTACTTTTATACCTAAACTTTTGGGATAGCAATAGTTTTTTGCATTCAAAACTTCAGTATATGTAGGCAATATATCTGCATTGTGATCTTTTGAGAGATTAAGAAACATTTGATACTGAGATTTCAACAGTTTTGAATGTAATATTTGTGCCATTTAATCAAGATTCATTCTTCTTGAAAAAATTTTCTTTCTCATGAAATGAATTTTTCCATCTCTTCATGAATTTTGGTACAAAAAACCGTGATAATTTTAGGATGAACGCTTCAATCTCTTGTACATTTAAGTCGTACTTATTTTTTAAAAACTCCGATAAAACATCCACCTTTTTATTATC